>OY731404.1:39951305-40043805 GCA_963425845.1 Sphenostylis stenocarpa | reverse complement strand
AAAATCACTATCAAGTTTTATATAAATATTAGTTACTAATTAGTAAAAAGAGAAAGACAAGCTTCAACAAGTTGAAGCCACTAAACAAATATAGGTCTAACGTTGATTTCATTTCTCTGTCTTTATTAAACGATACAATTGTCAGAGAATCCAAATCCTACTGAATTTCATTAAAACAGTTAAAAATACCCAAGATTCCATAAAGATGTTGTTTTTTCTCAGACCTTTCCTCTTTTATAAATCTCAAAGCTGTGGTAGAAAAAAGTGGAGCCACTATAGAGACAATTTTTAAGAATACATTTTAAAATTTCAGAACTGTGTTTGCATCTTATTTCTTTCACAAAATAATTGCAAGGGTTGTTGAATTGTAAAATTAGTTAGTTACGATGTTCGTTCTCAAAAGGAAATGAAGCCGCAGTGGAAGGCTTAGCGGCTTTGGTAAGCTCACCCGTCATGATAAGAATCAACTCTCAGGTCAGGTTACAGTCATTAATTATTAAAAAGCTTATCAATAAGAATGAGTTCAAATATGAAAAAACGACAAAGTTTTATAAATTATAAATGAGTACGAGTTGATTTTAAGGTTACATGTCTTGTTATCTATGCTTATTTTAAGGGACTTAGTTTCCTCCCTCTACTGCTAAACCGCCTATTCTCATTTGCTATATTTTGTCAAGACAAACTTCACTCATAACAATAACAATAAACCATTGAATGCTGTTTGGGGTGTAAATAAACCATAGAGGACCCTTAATTTAAAGTGTCTCTTTAAATGGTTGGTCACAGGTTCCTTGAATTTATATGTTTCATCATTCTTTCTTAATTATTAGCTCCAAATAATTATTGAAAAGGTTACTAAAACGAAGGGAGAGTAGTGAAGAACAAGATTTAGGTTAATTAATTGGTTGGTGAAAAATGTCGTTCAGTACTTGTAATTTCTTTTATGAGCACTAATTTGAAAGATGGTTTAAAAAAGATGAAGATGCCAAAGGCCAAAGGGAATGAGAGGAAAAGCATTGTGAGGTTGAAGTGACGATTAGGGTGGGGCAGTATAGAACCCACTTAATTCAGACCCAAGTTATGATATCTTGCTTTTTAATATAAACTCTTGCTTATTTTTTTAGTATTATCGAATAAATAAATACGTGAAGTGATAAAATTACGTTAAAATTTATTCAAAGTTAATTATGGTGAGAACACAATAATTTGTTTTAGTATTTTCATACTAAAAATACTTAATTAGCTAAGTGCCTATAATAATAATAACAATAATAAATAATAAAATTTATCTTTAAGATTCATTCTGTGTCTCTAGAGTTTTCCCTTAAACAATGATGCTTCTTTATTGTTTATAACTATAGATTAAGAGTGTTTTTTACTCCTATCTCTTTTTCTTGAAGAATCTATATATTTAAACATTATTTTTCATAATTTTAAATATTTTATTTTTTAAAAATTAAATTTTCTTTAAATTCTTTTTCTAAATTTAAGAGGGCTAGAATTTAGGTTAAAAAATGAGAAAGTAAAATTAAAAACTTGACTAAGTATGAATTATTCCTTTCTTTTTAAGAGTTTACTTTAATGTTTATGTTAAGAAGACTGGTTAATGACTTGGAATATTTTGGTTATACATAAATGTTGTTTAGGTTGTGAAGTTAGATAAAAGGATAATTCAAATAAGGGAAGTTAATATTCAAAGATAACCTGTCAAATAAAAATGTTGGTTTGATGTTGTTTCGTTGATGGAAAGATGCTAGAATAACATGTTTAGGATGTATTTGATGATTTACTAGTATGATTATGCAAGTTAGGATCAAGGGATATGTTGGTTATATTGTATGAAAATTACATTATTACTTTTCCTCATCGTCATTATTTTGTGACTCATCGTTGAAGTTATGGTTAAATATTAATGAAAAAAAATCGTTCAAATAAGAATAATTTGTTCAAACAACAAGTCATTGTTAGAGTGATAATCTATTTAATAGTAATTATGGGAACTTAAGCAAGAGTGTGATCAAACTAGAGAGAATTGATATGATAAATATTTTGCTCAAGTGACATGTAGGACATTCAAGGGAGATTACCTGAAGAAGAGGTATAATTGATATGATAAGGATTTTGCTCAAGCAAGATACATATAAAAGAAAAAAAATTGGTACAACAAAGATTTTACTCAAGCAACTAGTGGACACTTAAACGAAAGAACTCGATGAGGAGAGAAACATTGTATTATAAATATTTTGTTTAAATAACCGTTAATCACTAAAGTAAATTAAAAAAAAGAATTAATTTTATTTATTAGTCCTTCAAACAAGGAACAAATATAATAAATAATTACGTTTAAGTAGGATGGTTTCATCGTTCAATCGATTGAAGATTAATGGTGAGAAATAGATAAAATATGATATTTCAATTTGTTATACTTATTAATGAAATTTGAAGTAAATAATTATGTAAATAACACTTCTAAATGTATGTAAATAATTAAGTAAATTATTAAGTAACCCCTAAAGATTAAAATTATTTATTTTTAAGATAATAATTTATAAGGAATATTAAATTTTCTAGATTTGAGTTTAATATTAAATTTTTAAGATAATAATTTATGATTACAAGACTTAATTTCGCAAGTAAACAAAATAGACACTTAAGCCCCTGTAATTTATCTAAAGCACATCATTTAAATGGAGTATAGAATTTTTCACTTGTATAAGTAATAAAAGAAAATCTTACACCCAAGTAGGTTCCTACCAAAGTAGGAGAGAGTAGGAACATCTTACAATTTTATTTTATTGATTGTTTATAGGGTCACCTTATCATTTGAAAAACTAATTATAAGGTGAATCTCGTCATCCCCGTTAAACCATCATAAAATATTTTCATAATATAAATCTTAAAGCTTTTAAAAACATATCATTTATTAAAATTCATAATAATAATTTTAATTTGCAATTACTACAGTACCGCATAGACTTTAAAATCAATTTATCCAACATATTTTAATCAAAACTTTAACACGTATAATTCAAATTATTATATTCAATGCTTGATTTCTCATTCATATATCAATTATATTGATTATATAAAATCAATAAAAGTATCTCAAAGGAAAGGAAGCATTATTATATATATTATATAAGGTCCTTAAACATATTTTAAATAAAATATCTAAAACATAAAAATTTTCAGCAGTTCATTGATGAGACTATGTTCATATGTTCACATATAATAATACAACAATTGTAATTCAGATTAGCCCACACACAAAATAGGGAAAACTAGTGATAAATTTTTTATCATATAATTATCACAATATTCTCAACGTACACATCATGAATAAATAAATTAAGCAAAGAAGGTATACAACAAATTAAGTGACTAATATTATAGTCTGAAAGTTACATCTGATGTCATCATAAATATTTAAAGATCTACACTTGCGCATTACATTTCTTAAGTTGATATTTTTAACATAGGTAAATATCATAAAATTGATGAGAATATTTTTGGGTTTTGTGTATGTGTATTTCTAATATATGAAAATATATCTCAAATGGGTAGATATATTTTATCCGTGTACTCTATCTATCAATATATAGAGTAAAAATATGATAAATATCAAATATTAATAATATTTTAATCATAACTACCTACATAATAACATAATATCTTTTTATCTTCTCTCTTAAAAGATAACAAAATCTCTTAATACCTAATTTAAATAAAAGATAATAAAGTAATATTTCTAGCATTTTTCTTTACTTTAATATTTATTTATTTGAATTTGATATTCTTCTTTTTATTTTGCTTGGAATTTTCCTCCTTTTTTGTTTGTACTTCCCATCATTTTTCTTCTTGTATGAGATCACATTTTCATTCAACTTCACTTTCTTCATCAAAGTACTTTTTCCTTTATGAACTTCATTCCTTTTGTTTCTTTCAAACTTCATGATAGTACCATTGACCCTTTGATGGACGTTGGAAACAACTTCTTCATCTATATTTTTATTTTCCTCCTTAACATCAAGTTTTTTTTCAAGCAATATTCATCATGTTTTTTCTTTGACTTTTCTTTTATACCCTCATTTGTAATCAACTCTTCTTTCATCAAATCTAAAGTGGAACTTTTTCTTTTCATGTGAACTTTGAATATTTTAAAGTTATTTGTATATTTAATCACACAAAGTTTGTGTCCAAAAGACACCCTATAACTTTTCTCCAATAAGTGAGTAATACTTAACAAATTATGATTAATATCAGGAACATATAAAACATCAAAAATTAATTTGATACCCAAATAAATTTTAACTGAAATTGTTCTCATACATTTCACATCCATTTGTTCTCCATTACTCATTCTCACTTTAGAAATAACCGATTCATTGAACTCTTTGAAAAGTTCTCAATCATGCTCAATCATGAGTCATGTGGTTTGTACAACCATTGTCTATAAGTCAACTTGTTGATTTGTTGATTGTAGTGCATGTTATCGTAAGAAGAAGCTCCCCTTCTACTCCATCTTCTATAATCTTGATGACTTCTTTTAGTTGTGATTTGCATATATTTTTTACATATTCCAAATGATCACATTTGTGACATTTCACATCAGGTCTCCACCAACACTTGTTGTGTGGGTAATTATTTTTCTTGCAATAAGGACATATAAAAAATATACGTGATTTGGTACCTTTGTGTTCTTGGCTTAGAGGGAACCTTCACTATAATATAGTAAAGAACCTTTAACAATAGCATAATCTCCTCTCATCAATCTTTTGTTGTTCTTGTGCTTGTAAAACATGTAACACTTCTGCCAAAGTAATATTGGATAACTTCTTTGTGTTCTCTAATGAAGCAATAAATGTTTCATATCTCTCTGGCACACTTACTAGAATTTTCTCAACTATTCTGGAATCAGGAAATTCTTTACCTAATAGTTTTATTTTGTTACCAATTGAAAGCAATGAGGGAGAGATTGATGAAAATGTCCTTACATTCCCAAGAGATGATTTTGATGATGATTCAATTCAACTACATTCAAGTCAACACCATTCAAGATGAATTAAGGACAAGTTGAATTTATGATGTTGGTGAAAATGTGAAACATTTCCCTACATGCCCAAGATATGTTTTTGATAAAGATGATGATTCAAGCAAGCCCAAGATGATTCTTAAAGATTAGATAGAGTCTTAGAATACTGGATATAGATGTACAAGTTGATGAAGTAATATTATGCATAAGCCTCCAAAGCACAAGTGTGATAAAATTCATAACATGATATTTTTCTCTCGTCATAATCAATTATGATGCATCGAAATGGAAAATTGATTTTCTCTGTCATAATTGATTATACTGGTAATAAAATCAATTATGACAATTCAAATTTGAAAAATATATATATTTTAAAGAATAAATGTTTTTGAATACATCCTGATTTTCTCTATGATATTATTAATGTCCAACGGTCATTTTCTGATGCTATTTTTCTATTTAATTAAGTTTTGATGAAAAATAAAAAACACACAATTACATAATTCGAAAATACAATTTACATTCAATCAGTTTTGAGAAAAGAATTATGAGCAAGACAACAGAGATATTTTACACCTTCTGAGAAAACTTTTTTCTCTACTGCATTCTGTTCTTTCATTATTAATCACACTTGTTCTTGGAGATTGACATTCTACAGGCTTCTACAATTTGTTGTCTCCATTACCCAGGTGTGTCTGTTCTTATTTTTATTACCTTCATCCTTTGTGTATTGGTGGCAAAGGAGGTGTTTTCATCCTTTGATTTGTTCAAAGGAGGTTTTCATCCCTAGTGTGATTCTAGGGAGGTGTTCATCCTTAGTGGGATTCTAAGGAGGTGTTTTTCATCCTTTGATTTGTTCAGACGAGGTGTTCATCCCTAGTGGGATTCTAGGGAGGTGTGGGGAGTCACTCTTGTGTTAAGAGTTGACTGGGAACTGGATGTAGGGTTGGCTATACCTGAACCAGTATAAATCTCTGTGTGCTCTTCTCTTTCCCTTATCTCTTTCTCTTTTCCTGATTATATTATCGTTTCCGCTTTATCTGTGTTCAAACAAATTATTAACTCAAATAAATTTTTAATTTGACATCTATTTTAATTTGTGCATTTATTCACCCCCCTCTAGATGCCATTTGTCTAACAAGTGGTTCCAGAGTTTGGTTAGATAAGATATTTCTAAACGATCTGTCAAGATGTCTATGCAGAATCAGGTTTACAGGGAAGGAGCCTCAATAAACAGACCACCATTATTTGAAGGAGAAGACTATATATTAGTTTTGGAAGGCGAGAATGGAAATATTTTTACAAACACTAGATTACGGTGTTTGGGATGTTGTACTCAATGGTCCTTACATTCCGATGAGAACAACAGAGTTTGGAGTTGTTCCAAAGACTTTTGATCAATGGGCGCCGGATGAAAACAAGCGTGCCCAATATGATGTAAGAGCCCGAAACGCTATTGTTTCTGCCTTAACTCGTAATGAATTTTTCAGGGTCTTACAATGCAAGACGACAAAAGAAATATGGGACACTCTTGAAGTAACACATGAATAAACAAATGAAGTAAAGCGAGCACGTAAGAACACACTCATCCAGGAGTATGAATTATTTCAAATGCAGCAAAATGAAAGCATCACGGATTTCCAAACACGCTTCACACATATAGTAAATCACGTGAAAGCATTAGGAAAGAGTTTTGACAATGAGGAGTTGAACACAAATATCTTGAAATCCTTAGACAGGAATTGGCAACCAAAAGTCACTGCTATTACAGAATCAAAGGATCTCACAAAAATGAATATTTCTACTCTATTTGGAAAGTTGCAAGAACATGAGATGAAGCTACAAAGGTTAAAGAACGGTGAACAGAATCAAACCAAGACGATAGCTCTAAAAGTAGAAAAATCTTCACAAGACGAAAGCGAAAGTGAAGGTAAATTTTCAGACTCCGATATGTCTCTTTTTGTTAAACAATTTTCTTACTTTATAAAGAACAGGAAAAAGAGACAGCAAAGAAAGGAGAAAACAAATAAATTCCATTACTATGAATGTGGAAAACCTGGTCATATCAAACCAGATTGTCCGAAACTTAAGAAAGAGAAGAAAGATGTGAAAGAGAAGAAGAAAGAGAAGAACGATACATATAAGAGCAAATGCAAAGCTTATATTGCTTGGGAGGATAATGATTCTTCCATAACACAAGAGAGTTCTTCCGAAAGCAGTGATGGAGAAGAAGAAGAAAATCTTTGCTTGATGACAAAAAGTGATGGTGTAGCCTCATCACAGGTAAGTAGTACAAATTCCTTAAATGAATATGATGAGTTATTTAAAGAATATCAAAATATGTATGAAGGTTTTACCAAATTATCTAAGAAATAGAATGCACTTAGACAAAAGTTTAATGCATTAGAAAATATTGTTGGTATTCTTGAAAAAGAAAATGAGTGCTTAAAGAAAGATGTTGAGAAATCTAAAATTTTGTCTAAAAATAAAGAAGTTGTTAAACCTTGTGAAAATTGTAATCTTTTGGAAAATGAGATTTTCAAGTTAGAGAAAATAATAAGCAATTATTAAAATCTTCTGAAAATCTTAATTCAATATTAGGTTATCAAAAAGGAAATTCTAGCAAAGCAGGACTTGGTTACAAACCCAAAGAAAGTCTAGAACCTCATAAAACTATTTTCGTGAAAGAGTCAAGGAAAACAGATGTGAAACCAATTTCAAAAACTTTAAGAAAATCATTTAGACCTTTTCAAAGAAAACCAACATGTTTTTATTGCATGAAAATAGGTCATACATTAAATAAATGTTACATAAAACATTTTGGCATATATAATGGCAAATATGAATGGGTGCCTAAAGGAACAAAACATTTATACATGTCTAGATGATAGTTTGAGCATCTAATTGATTATCAGAATCGGAAATTTTTTCTTGTTAATTATGTTGAAAGTTTGAATTTTGAAAGTTTGAATTTATGAAAATTTGAAATTATTAAAGTTTGAAATTTTTTAGTTTGAGATTTTTTTTTTTTTAAATTTGCAGTATGAGATTTTTGAAATTTGAAATTTTGCAATTTGAGATTTTTGAAATTTGAAATTTTGTAGTTTGAGATTTTGAAATTTGAAATTTTTGCAGCTTTGAGATTTTTGAAATTGAATATGAATTGGAATTTAAAATTTGAATTTGAAATTTGGGATTAGAAATTTGAATTTGAAATTTTGAATTTATTGTAATTTGAATTTGAAATTTGAAATTTATTGCAATTTGAATTTGAAATTTGAAATCTGGAATATGAGTGCATTTGAATTTGAAAGTCTGCCTAAATAGGAAGATTGCAATTGAGGGAAACTACTGCATTTCATTCCATTATCTCTATAATCATTTTATTCCCCTATCTTTCTCTCTCTTCATTTGTCTTGGGTATCCTAGATATTGTCTCCTTAATATGATATTCTTCTCTATGACACTTTGTAATGCATTATCTTTTCTACCTTGATTTATGTACTAATATGTGCAAATTTGTTCTCAGTTTCTATTGCAATATTTTTCATAATTATCAATGAAACAAGGAGATATTTTGATGATATTAATTTGTGTAAAACAAGGGGAGATTTTTTTTCTCTTATAATATTTTTCATAATTATCAATGAAATAGAGAGATATTTTGATGATATTAATCTGTGTGAAACAGGGAAAGATTTTTTCTCTTATAATATTTTTTTTATGATTATCAATGAAATAGGGGGAGATTTTTTGATGAATTAAAATCTGTGTGAAATTCTTTCCTATCTCTAAATTAAACAAGGGGAGTTAAGAGAAGTCTTTGCTCATATGAGTTAGGGGGAGTCTTGTTATTAATATATCCAAGGGGATATTAAGAGACTCTGACACTTGATACAAATTTGTACTAATCTTGAGTTGGCTATATAGAGTCAAACATTTTAATTCATTTCAGGTGTTTCCTTGATCATCATAAAAAAGGGGGAGATTGAAAGCAATGAGGAGGAGATTGATGGAAATGTCCTTACATTCCCAAGAGATGATTTTGATGATGATTCAAGTCAACTACATTCAAGTCAACACCATTCAAGATGAATTAAGGACAAACTGAATTTATGACGTTGGTGAAAATGTGAAACATTTCCCTACATGCCCAAGATATGTTTTTGACAAAGATGATGATTCAAGCAAGCCCAAGATGATTCCTGAAGACTAAATAGAGTCTTAGAATATTGGATATGGAGGTACAAGTTGATGAAGTAATATTATGCATAAGCCTCCAAAGCACAAGTGTGATAAAATTCATAACATGATATTTTTCTCTGTCATAATCAATTATGATGCATCAGATATAGAAAAATGATTTTCTCTGTCATAATTGATTATACTGGTAATATAATCATAATTGATTATACTGGTAATATAATCAATTATGGCAATTCAAATTTGAAAAATATATCCGTTTTAAAGAATAAATGTTTTTGAATACATCCTGATTTTCTCTATGATATTATTAATGTCCAACGACCATTTTCTGATGCTATTTTTCTATTTAATTAAGTTTTGATGAAAAATAAAAAACACACATTCACAGAATTCAAAAATACAATTTACATTCAATCAGTTTTGAGAAGAGAATTCTGAGCAAGGCAACAAAGATATTTTAAACCTTCTGAGAAAACCCTCTTCTCTACTGCCTTCTGTTCTTTCATTGTTAATCACACTTATTCTTGGAGATTGTCATTCTACAGGTTTCTATAATTTGTTGTCTCCATTACCCAGGTGTGTCTGTTCTTATTTTTATTACATTCATCCTTTGTGTATTGGTGGCAAAGGAGGTGTTTTCATCCTTTTATTTGTTCAAAGGAGGTTTTCATCCCTAGTATGATTCTATGGAGGTGTTCATCCTTAGTGAGATTCTAAGGAGGTGTTTTTCATCCTTTGATTTGTTCAGAAGAGGTGTTCATCCCTAGTGGGATTCTATGAAGGTGTTCATCCTTAGTGGGTTTCTAAGGAGGTGATTGTCTTTTTAATTAGTTTACTTTTTACTGGTTCTTCTGCTGAATTAATTGTAATTTGTAAACTGAATTTAAAAGATAGTGAATGGGGAGTCACTCTTGTGTTAAGAGTTGACTGGGAACTGGATGTAGGGTTGGCTATACTCGAACCAGTATAAATCTCTGTGTGCTCTTCTCTTTCCCTTATCTCTTTCTCTTTTCCTGATTATATTATCGCTTTCGCTTTATCTGTGTTCAAACAAATTATTGACTCACAAATAAATTTTTAATTTGACATCTATTTTAATTTGTGCATCTATTCACCCCCCCCCCCCTTTAGATGGCATTTGTCTAACAAGATATTTTACACCTTGTGAGAAAACCCTCTTCTCTACTATCTTCTGTTCTTTCATTGTTAATCACACTTGTTCTTGGAGATTGGCATTCTACAGGCTTCTACAATTTGTTGTCTCCATTACCCAGGTGTGTCTGTTCTTATTTTTATTACCTTCATCCTTTGTGTATTGGTGGCAAAGGAGGTGTTTTCATCCTTTGATTTGTTCAAAGGAGGTTTTCATCCCTAGTGTGATTCTAGGGAGGTGTTCATCCTTAGTGGGATTCTAAGGAGGTGTTTTTCATCCTTTGATTTATTCAGAAGAGGTGTTCATCCCTAGTGGGATTCTAGGGAGGTGTTCATCCTTAGTAGATTTCTAAGGAGGTGATTGTCTTTTTAATTAGTTTACTTTTTACTGGTTCTTCTGCTGAGTTGATTGTAATTTGTAAACTGAATTTAAAAGATAGTGAATGGAGAGTCACTCTTGTGTTAAGAGTTGATTGGGAACTGGATGTAGGGTTGGCTATACCCGAACCAGTATAAATCTCTGTGTTCTCTTCTCTTTCCTTTATCTCTTTCTCTTTTTCTGATTATATTATCGCTTCCGCTTTATCTGTGTTCAAACAAATTATTGACTCACAAATAAATTTTTAATTTGACATCTATTTTAATTTGTGCATCTATTCACTTCCCTCTAGATGTCATTTGTCTAACAGCAATACCCAATCATTTGTTTGAGTATTCATTAATTGTCTCAAACTCTTGCATCCTTTATATCTCATATTCCCTAATCAAGTTTAGAACTTTCATACCTTGAATTTTCTCGTCCCGTTCATATTGATCTTTCAAATAATCCTAAATTTTTTTGAGTGACTTTAACATCATGATTCTGGTGAGGATCATTTGTAAAACATCAAGATTTAGCTTGTATTTTCCTCATTTTTATTTCTCTGTAAGATTTGATTTGAGCTATGATGAGATTTTCAAGTAATGAGTCAATGGTGTAATCTTCTTTAACAACTTTTCATACATTTAATCCTTCAAGATAAGATTGCATTCTCACAGTCCATAGGTCATAACTTTCGCCTTGTGAAAAACTTCTTTCTCTTTCCATTTTCTAGTAAAAACTAAAGCTCTTGATATCACCGATGAGAATTATTTTTAGAGTTTTGTGTATATGTATTTATGATATATGAAAATATATCTCGTATGAGTATATATTTTATTCATGTACTCTATCTATCTACAGAGTAAAATATATGACAAAATATCAAATATTAATAACATCTCAAACATAACTATCTAAATACTAACCTAATATTTTTTTATCTTCTCTCTTAAAAGATTATAAAATATCTTAATACTTAATTTAAATAAAAGATAATAAAGTAATATTCCCAACAAAATTTACACCTTAAACCAATTTTTAGACACCAAAAACAATTATGTAAGACTTTATCACACAATTTATTTTTAAAACATGTCATACATAGCCCAAATATAGTTATCATACCTTAACATTTCACATACATCCTTGCATGTCATTACTCTAAATAAACTCATTAAATAATAATTTAACATACAATACTAACAACCAAATTTATCATTTCTCTTACTCTAATCAAAATTCATCTTTATCCCACAAAACTCACATGCATGCTTCTTAGGCTCCACATACAAGTCCCTCAAATTTATTTACATATAAATGTTGGGTAAATAAACTTATTTTATTGGAATTTCTAATCAATTAAATCAAAAATATTTTTCCCTATCTTGGAAACACTAAAACTTGATTAGGTCTAGAAACGAGAAAGAAAATGTTAAAGTTAAACAGAAGACAAACAAAGAAAATTATAGAAAGATTATTTTTTTAGAAGAATAAAATTTGAACGATTAAGATTTTCTATTATAATTTTTTTAATTTAATCAATAAAACTTTAATTTTACCTCCTTAAATTACTTTTACTCTCAATTAAATTAAATTTAGACCTCTTACTAAAATCATTTTAAAACATAACTTTTATATATATATATATATATATATATATATATATATATATATATATATAATTAAGATGAAATTATGGTTTAATTAAAATATAAATATTAATAATAACAATAACAATAATAATATTAATATTAATATTATTTGATATTAACTTTTATTGTTACACTAAAATGATGTTATAATAATAATTTTATTATTATAATAAGAATAATCATATTATTATTTTCATAATTTTTTATTGTTACACTAAAATGATATTATAATAATAATTTTATTATTATAAAATTAAAGTCATCTTATTAAATATATTATATGATATATTTATTTTAAATAATAATTATTTTTATGTATTTATCATATATCTAAAGTTTATAATTTAAAACATAATTAAAAAAAATAAAATAAAAAATCATTTTAATATAAATTCTACATATATAAATTGTTCAAAATTACATAAATAATTTTCTCTAATTAAAACAGTATTTTGCTTTTTAAATTTTTTTATAAAGATTTAAGAACAATGTAAAACATAAAAGTATAATTTAACTAAATTATGTGGAGTTATCATCCTGCTTTAAGCATAGTTGCATGGATCAAAAAATTGGAATCCCCTAAGAATAAAGTAACTGCATGTGTGCCACATGTCCTCCCAACAATCTCCACCCATTCAACACATACACATGGTATTCAGCAACAATCAGTATGGAATGAAGCTACAAGTTAGGTTGTTTCCTTTACATGTTTTTCAGCAACCTTTCATGTCAGAAGAACAAAACAATCACTTTGATTTCCAAACCAGCCCATTACCCAAGTTTTTGCAATTTTTTCTCTATCTTATTTCTGCTTGAAAATAAATAAATAAATAATATTCCTTCAAAAGTGTTCAATGTATATATAAGTTAATTGTAAGGCCATCTTTAAAAAAGTTTTTAATATAAATTATTTAAAAATATATATAAATATTTTATTATAGATTTGATAGATAATTGACTTAAAATTTAATTAGAATTATTTATATTAAACATTTTTTTTAATTTTAAATATTTTTTATTTTTAAACCATTTAAAGACTATTTATAAATAACTCTTATGGATGCTGAGTTACATAAATGACTATGAAAATTAATTTTAGAATATTTTTAGAAAAATTTAACAAATTACTATACAAAATAATTAAGTATTTTGCATCATCACGTGTAAGTTGTGATGATGATTAGTATTTATTAAAAATTGATTAATTAATGATAATAGGATTTTTTTATGATTATATGTTTTGTAAAATCAAGTTTCCCATCTTAAAATCAAATTTAATTATGATGATAGTATAATATATACTACATATTTAGTTTTGTACCGCATCCAATAAAATACAAATTTATAGTAAGCCATATTTAAATTAGATTATGTTAAGTATTATAAACATTGGAAGGTAAATTTAAGAATTGAAACACCAGATTAAGCACGCTGTAAATACGTGAGTGAGAAAAAAGGAGGTGAATGTATTATTTATAATAAAAACTCCTTCAACATGAAGAACTCAATTCCAATAAAGCAGGGACAGTGTAAGGGCAATAAGGAGGACAAAATAATAACCTAAAAAACTGGGAGTAGGGCAGGTGCAGCACGTGAACAACAAGTAACTGAACTCGACACTCTACACACTCGATAATACACTGCTGTGACAACTAAACCGTGTGACAATATCCGTGTTCGGATTAGTTAAAACGTGCGAATCACGTGACAACTTGGTTTTGTGTCAGACTATGTTCGCCCCTACCTACATGTATTACCAGCACATTGTAGTATTAGGTTAAAGATACTCAATTTTTATATTGAACGTGAGATTTAAAATTTATACCTGAATTTTTTACTTTTCTCGATTTCTATACCTTCTCTCAAGTAGAAACATTTCTTAGTCATGAGTACCTAATAATAACCTTATTTGTATTATCGTTCAACTTAACAAAACTTACTTGAGTATCTAGTAATGACCTTACTTGTATCATCGTTCAACTTAATAGAACTCGCTTACTTGAAACTCTTGTCAAAAAGATTTTCGACACAAGGATCTTTCACCTACTATACTCAACTGAGTCGATCACCAGACAAGTCATCGACTCTGATATCAGAAGAATATGACATCATGAATGGATCATGAGCCAACTATATAAGAGAATATGACATCACCTTCAACCTAAAACCTTAAGATATTAGGTTATGGGTCTTTCTCACTTATAAGTTACTCAACTTTTTCTTTCTATCCAATGTAGGACTTCAAACTCACTTAAATTCTCAACATGTAGTCGTATAATACTTGGTGTACAAACACATGGTAAAATAGGCTAAGACCTAATTAGTAAAGAATAAATGAAGTTTTATAAGATTTAATATATAGTGATTTTACTGTAGAGATTAGTAGGTTGGCGGCGAAGGAGTGAAAAAAATGGGAGGAAAGGATACACATGTTATGAGAAAATTAACTTTTATTTTTCATATCTTAATTAAGAATATAATGATTGATTTACATATTATCACAAAATCTTAATCTTATCTTTTCAAAATCAAATAATAACAATATCAAAATGTCTCAATAAACTCTTCATTATTTTTTTATTTAATTTTATTTCAATAAACTCTTAAACTAATTATCTTTTTAATTTAATTTTATTCAACAAAACTCCCTTGTAAAATTAAATCTCTCTACAACAAAAATTAAGATAAGCTTGACTGATCTCCTAACCTCCTGAACTAGTCGACTATTGTCAACTTACCCAGCATTCAATTATCGGAGCTCCTTTCATCCTTCATCTCGATCAGTTTTTTGTAATTCTCAAATAACACAGTAGGCAATGACTTCATGAAAATATCTTGGTTTGCCACATGTATGAGCTCTACATTGTCTTTCTTCATGTGTTCTCCAATGAAATGAAAATTCACATCAATATGTTTACTTCTCTCATAGTTGATTGAATTCTTCCCAATGATCACCTTTTTTATCAACTTGGATTACTATTGCACCGAGTTGTTTCTCCTCGCCTAGCAACTCTTCATCTCTTTTCTCCTTACTGAGTTCTATCAAAGGCCAATCTAGAAGTTTCTCATCTTTCTTGAATACCTGATTCACACCAACAATTCGATCAAAGCTCGACAATCTGGTCATCAACGTGTCATTATGTTCTATAATTCGAATATTGTCATCCATAACATAACAACTCAGATCTTCTCTTCAATAACAGCTCAGACCTTCTCGTTTACAATAGCTCGAACATTCTCGTCCACAATAGCTTGGATCCTTTTTGTTCACAACAGCTTAGGCATGGTTACTTCGAAATCCACTACTCAGATTTCTCTCTTAATCAGCATTTTTCTGAAAATTGGTCAACACCACACCTTCGCAAACTCTCCCCTCCATGCTCGAAAATTTGAGCATCATGCTCTTCATGTTCTTCTTCAACTTCACCGATATTGTTGTTTCTTCCTCCACTACAAGAAATATTAAAATTACCGACGGTCAAAATCCGTCGGTAATAATTTTATTATTTATTAAAAAATTTACTTATTTATAGCATATTTTCTTTTATAGAACCCCTTCCCTTTATATTCTTATTATTTATTATTAATTAAATCATCTCCAAAAGACACATGATCACCCTTAAATTTTTTTAATTTGCTAAATAAATGATCGTCCTCACACATACGGTTACTTGCTCAAATGTATTGCCGAGTTGTGATCGGCATCTGCTCCCTTGTGTATTGTCAAGTTATGGTCAACCATCAACATTATTGCTTCTTCAATTTCCATCTTCTATGTGATTAAGTCTCTTCCACCTTTTAACATTCTTTTGCAAAATGTCCAACCTCACCACAATTATAACACTTGTCCGAGTAACAATTTTTTGCAAATCTCTTTCTTCATTCTTGTCACCTCGACCTCGACCACTAAGTCTTCATCCTCTACCTCTATTATTCTGATAAGAGAGAGTCTTCTCCTCTTTTTTCTTGTTTTGGAGTAATTGCATAGTCATCTCCTCCCTTTTTTTTCTTTTGATGTTTATAGGCTTCAAGAGAAGCGACCAACCCTTTTATTGTAAGCTCGAACAAGTCATTTGCTTGCTTTATCATGCACACTACATTCTCAAATTCATCTATTAATTACATCAATATCTTTTCAACGATTTGTTATGGAAATCGCCTCTTCATTCTAATTAAGTTGTTTTGCCACGTTTTCAACACGTAAGACGTATTCGGAAACTCATTTCGACTCCCTTATTCTCATACTCTCCATCTCGTTACGCAGTGTTTATCACTGAATTCGTGTGATTCAACTATCGTTCTTGTACTCCTTCTCCAACGCATCCCACGCTTTGATTGCAGATGTAACTTCTACAATCTTTTCAAAATCAGAATCTTCTATAGCTAAAAGTAACATAAACAGATATGCACTATTCTTCAAACGTTGCTTCTTCAATGCCTTAAGAGCGAATGTCGCTCATCCTTCTGTGCTTTCTAGTTCTATACTACTTCCTAATAATCTTGGACTTTTGAGGAGAACCTTCATTTAGACACTTCATCTATCATGCTGATGTTCTTCATCAGTCAAAACACAATTGCAGCATTCGTAGACCAATTGTTCTCACTCTTCAATTATTTCTTACGCTAAAAAACTCAACCTTTATCTCTCCTTAGAAACCTTAGCTCTTCTGAGAAATCCTAGCTCTTATGAGAAACCCTAGCTCTTTTGAAAAACCTTTATCGCCTCACTATTTATTTTTCTTTATAAATTTTGGATACAATATTACATATTATTCATATAAGAATGAATAATGTGTTACGAATAGGAATATCAACATAAGATATTATAAAAACATAATAGTAGGATTGATTCATTTAAACTTATCATTGCTAACCAAATATCATAACATTTGTTAGGTTCTTCTTACTTTGTTCTGGAGTATAAGACAGGATCTCTTGTAATGTATAAGATACTCTAAGTGTCACAAGTCACAATAATCTTATGTTGTTTTTACCCGAGTTTCTCCATTAACCTTTCAATGTATGTCACTTCCTCACATGCTTAGGTGGCTACCATGTACTCAACTTTCATATTAGACAAAGTTACAACATCCTATGACTCTCGTACAAGTGTAAATATGTTAAGATCACTTGCAAAATACGAACAAACATAGTCTTTGACAACTAGTTTTGATCTTCTGAAATATAAAACAATATCTAAGGTTTCTTTGATAACTGCTCATGCTCTCCACAACAATTTGCCATGAATTTAGTAACCACTCTTAGTGTTTGTGTATGTTTGATCTTGTATTGATCATTGTATCCATAAAACTTTCCATGTAACATCCTGATTCTCAATGCCCCTGGTTTGTTAAATTTTGACAAAATCTTTGTCAAAATTTTAATAATTAAATTATTAAGAATTGGGTAAAGCGACTGTAGAGTTTTATGTTTATTAGATTATTTATGATTTTCTGGAATTTTTAGAAAATACTCAAAATTGATCCATTTTGCAGGCAACTCGGTCGTCGATAGTAATTATATATTTTAAGATGGAAATTGAAAGTAAGAGAAGTAATTAAATTAAGAATTTAATAACATTGTAGAGATGAGGAGTGAATCATTTGGTTAGACCCTTGTCATAAGATTTGAGGGTCATGAGTTCGATTTTTGTATGTGCATTGAAATAACTAAAAATTTTCTATTATTTTATAATTGTTAGAAAATACTCATGTGTGTACTTGAACGTTGAGTATGGAGTTAACAATTTTAATTGTCACATTTAGAAATTATTGTTTTCTTGTATGTATTGAGTGTGAGTACATTAAAAGTTTATAATGTGTATGAGTTAGTAAGAAAGATATGATGGTTGATATGGTTTGGAGTAGTACTTGAATCTTAAGGGTTGTGGGTTCAAATCTTAATTAGTGTAAAAAGAAGAAAATAATGGATAAATTTTTGGTAATCTAATCCGCTTCCTCATTTCTCTCTTTCTCTCAAAACTTTTCTTATCTTTAAGCTTGATTTTAACGGGAAAATCTTGATTTTCATGAGAAGTTCCAAGGTAAGTTGGTTTATCTCAATCTCCTCTACATTTCTACCGTTTTATTTTTCAAAACGGTGCATTTTTTATTTTTCTCCTCACTTGACTGAGCTTGAATGGGAGTAGGAAGAGTGTTATTGTAGGTTTTACACCTAAGATATTAGAATAATGTTTAAAATTGAGGATTAGAAGTGGTTAAGCTAAAAACTTTAAGAACCCTAATTCGTAGGTACTATTCATTGAATTTGTGGGACTTGGGTGAACAGAATTAGAAATTGGTATCTTCATGAAAGTTGTAGCCCTTTAAGTTGTCGAAATTTAGAAACTGATTTCATATTAAACGGATATTTGTAGCTCAAGTTATACTCATTTTACTGTCAAGTGTTCTAGCTGTGACGTTAAGATGTTGCCCTGTTTCAACTGCATCGGTTTTTGAATTACTGGGATTGATAAGTATGAAATTAGGACTTGATTCCTTCATAAAAGTTGTAGAAAATTATATTCCCGAAATTTAGAAATTGGTTTCATGTCAATAGTTTATGTGTAGCATGAGTTATAGTCAAATTACCAAGGCATGTTTAGAGTGTTATTGTAATTGATCCCAGTTGGAAAGAACCACTGAAAACTGAAAACTACATCTATTCTATAGGGTATTTGAATTTATTTCCTTTATTAATATTGTAGGTAATTAAGTTATTGAAATATTGACTCAAATCCCATGCCAAAAAAGCTTATATAACTCTAAAAAATTTCGAAATACTGAACATTGTCTATGTTTGCTATTAGGATTTTTGTTACTCTAAGTGTATACAAAATAGGATAATTTTTTAAGATAATTGTAAGTTGAATGTGAGCTTAAAATATTATTAGAAATGGATTAACAACACAAAGTGAATTTAAATTCTCATGAGATAGAAACATAGAAATAAAAAATTCTAACTAGTATTTTATTACGTATATAGATTTTGCTGAAACACAACATCAAGCTTTGAAAGAAATAAGTGTGGATGTATCAGGTAAGGGGTGAGGTATATAGTAAGGATTACATCATAAACTTGTTTGACCTTATTTGTTTAATTTGTCTAAATTTGTTATGATTGATAATTTTGATTTCATTATATGCTTGGTTGTGAAAGTGATCATGAATTACTTACGTGTATGATGATGTAAAATATATGTTTGATACTCTATTATTATATGTATTGTCTTTGAGTGAACATTTATATGCATGGTAGTTTTTCATGAGAAAATTCATTGAAAATTAAATTGAAAGAATTGGTTGATGGGTTGTGAACCCTTTTTGAACTGTATTGGAAGTTTTCTGCTTCTGACAGGTGATTGGAAATTTTTGGGAAGTCCGTATTACAGGGGAAACTCTGTCAAAATTTTTGGAAAAATGTGAATTTCTAAGAAAAATCACTTAGGGACTCATACATTACTCATCTGAAAATGGTGATTTGTGAAATCTGGGGAATCAGAGATTATGGACTCTAAGAATATGATAGGGAGGCCTTGAGGGAGGACTTGAGGATAGGAAAGGGTAGTGGTTGGAGGCCCCAAAAGACCTAGGCTCGCTACCTGTTGTCGAGGATCCCACTGTACAAACTCTCTTGTACCTGACTGTGCTCTTACCATATATCAATGGTCAGTGAGCTACTGGGTTTATATTTGAGCATGGGTCTCAACAATCCCGTGGGTGGATTTTCCATGCCTAGTAGTGTCAACTCCTGGCTACCCCAGTACTGATTTGAGAAATGATTCGGGCCCGCATGCATAAACATTTTAGAAAACATATTAGGATCATGCATCATTAACATCAATCATTTAGAATTTGATTGACTTGTGAATGTTTATGATGTTGATTTTAAAATGATGTATGAATTGTTGCTCACCCTCTTGTCTTTCTGCTTTCTTTATTTCCTTTGTACTTGCGGTACTCGTTGGACCTGATCGGTCATTGTTTGAAGAGAGGGGAGATGACACAGATTCCACACCCGATGAATATGACATTCATACTCATTAGTTGAGAGCCACAATGATGGCAACATGTATTGGGATAAACATATCCAAACTTTTATAGACAGTCTTTTGTAGTATATAGACCTCCAGGGTACTGAGTAGTAGTTACTCTTTTGTGTAGTTTACTGCTCTATAGGAAGTTATCCCCAATGTTACCCTCAATATTATGAAGGATTGTACTAGTATTTTATCTATATGTAATTATGAATGTTTACTTTTAGTACTTTCTAAAATGATGAAATGTAGGAATGAGTTATTGAAAATTGTTAAAGTTTATTTTTACTATTAATGCATTGGTTTAATATATTAATATTATGTATGAGGGAAAGATTGTTATTGGTTTTATGGTTAAAAAAAAATTCCGCTAAAAATTATTAATTCTTCTGATAGAGGGTTTATAAGGTAGGGTGTTACATTCCACCACCAATTAAGATATTTTCATCCTCTCTTCTTCATTTCTATAACTCATACTTAAGGATAAGTTGATAGAAAATGGGATGGAAAGTGACTTACACCCTTCCATGTTGAAGCACTACAAGACCTTCAGTATGTAATTTTTCTGATAAAACCAAACCTTCCTATCTTTTATGTCTTGGTGAATTTGCATTCCTAAAATCTTGTTTGTTGGTCCTTAGTCCTTCATATCAAACTTCCTAACCAATTGTGCCTTCAAAACCTGAATTTGAGCTTTGTTGGGGCTTACCACCAATATGTCATCCACATACAACGACAAAATGATAAAATTATTCTCATTAAATTTATTGTAATAGGTATAATAGTTTAAATTAAGTATTTTGTAAATATAGCTAATCATGAAAAATCAAATATCTTGTACTAACACCTAGGCACCTGGTTTAAACCGTATAATGATTTGGTTAACCTACAAACCAAGTTTCCTTTTTCTTTTAAGTCTTATGGTTGGAGCGTATCAATCATCTCTCCACGTTCACCCTGTAGAAAAATAATATTTGCATCTATGCTAACAATAACTTCGTGGGTAGTGGAATCCTATAGGAAATACTCATTCACATTGTTAGCATAGTCCAAGAATCTTCCACTTTTGAACTTTAAAAATACAGACTTCCTCTTAATTAATGTGATACACCCATAATCTCTTGGAGTAACCATCATAACTAATACAAAATATTTGGCCCCTCATAAGGATAATACCGATGATTCAAACAAATCAGAATAAATTAAGTCCAATATGTGTTTCCTTTTGAAAGTCATTCCAACAAACTTCAATCTATGTTACTCTAAGCAATAATCTTCCTTGTCATGCCCTCTCTTGGAAAATGGTAGCATATGAGATTCTTCTTTCCTCAAAAATTTGATCCACCATGATTTTTATTCCCACTAGAGTCATATTTCGTTAATCTACCTCTCATCATCGTCAAAGCTCTACTTCATTTTTACTTTCCACCTTTATTTCTTCACCTAGATTCTTCTTCAAGAATAACTCAAGCAACATCCTCAAAGTGTAAATGTCCATCAATATTATTCTTCGTTATATTGACAAGTTGATCATATGAATTTGGTGTCACCGCCATCAAAAGAGCCGGTCATAGTGACGCGATGGTTTGATTTTACTCACGTTTTCTAAAGAAGTGGTCAACGCTTTTAGGTTGTCCGATAACCGGGCTGGACCCAAAGGCGAGGTTTTCGTAAAAGGTTCTATGGAGTCACCACCAGTGTTTTAATCTTAAAAACTGAAAAAGGTAAAAAGGAACTAGTTTTAGAAAAAACCAACTTTGGTCATTATAACCAGAGTCGGGTAAGGGAGTTAGTTACGTGTGGGGAAGGTGTTAGCACCCCACAATGCCCCTTTTGGGTTCCCTATGATAGACTAATTCAAAAAGATAAATACTTAAAAATTATACTTTTACCCTATTATTTTACCTACTTGTAGAATTTAAATGTCTACATTGCCCTATTATTTAATGCATACAAAGAAAGCGATAAAGAAAGCAGTAAAAGAGAGAGAATAGGGAAGGAACCTCCAAAGCAAGCTTTATATTAACCCTTCGAAACTTGAGGACGCTTTTTGGCAGTCCCCGCACTCTACAGACACGCTCCTCCCGCAAAAGATAAAATTTCACTCTACTGAGGGTCAGATGTCTCAAAGAGAGACCTCCTTAACCGATTTCTACCTTAACGGAAACCCGGAAAGCTCACTTGAACTCTGGAATAATGCTTATATTCACTCTAAAGTGCCAAAAGGCTTCCTAGAGAGTGGTAGGAGTGAATAGTATGAAAAAATTAAGGAATGAGGCTCCTATTTATAGGGAACCGTACCAGGAAAAAGTGGACGGCCGTCTGAGCTAAGTGGACGGTCGTCCATGGCAAAAAGTGGCCATGGACAGCCGTCCATGTAGGGTGGATGGTTGTCCATGGCTAAAAGTTGCCATGGACGGCCGTCTGAGCCAAGTGGACGGCCGTCCATTGCCTTAAAGTAGGCATTGACGACCGTCTGACTGTCCTAGATGGCCATCTGCTGTTCTTGACGAAATTTTTTATTTTTATTGTCTCTGAAAAACCTTCCTATCTTAAATGGAACCTAGAAAAAGCTACTAAGGACTTAACAAAGTCTTGACCATCTTCGAAACAAGTGTTTACTGGCTTTATTTGGAAGCTGGGCAAGATTTGGGGTCTACATCTAGTAAGCTCCGAAGTAGAAGTTTCGCCCATTCATTTTTAACTATGTTAAAATTTATCGTTGAACGTTAGGCAAACAATGTATCCAAATTTTTGATATGGTTTATCACCACTGTGGATTCACTCATTCAAAGAATATAAAGTTTTTTCTTTAAGAATATTCTTGTGTGAATTTAACTTTGTACGATTTGACGAGAACTCTTAAATCTCATCCATTGTATCCTTCTCCATAGTGCTAAACAAAATTGCATTTGATATTGCTAAGTGCAAATTTGTTATAGCGTTGTTATTGATTTCATTCCACTATTGATTTGTGATGACCACAATTTTTTCTCTAGTTGCATCTATACAATTGTGTTTTCTCAAAATTGTCTTCATCTTTTGTTTCCACAATGAGAAACTATTCTCATTAAAATTCTTTATCTCATATTTTGTTGTCATGGTTTTACCAACTTATATACCTTTCACTATGAATAATATTGTCTATTGGAACTGTTAGACAAATGACATCTAGAGGGGGGGTGAATAGATGCACAAATTAAAATAGATGTCAAATTAAAAATTTATTTGTGAGTTAATAATTTTTTAAAGCGGAAGCAATAATATAATCAGGAAAAGAGAAAGAGATAAGGGAAAGAGAAGAGCACACCGAGATTTATACTGGTTCGGGTATAGACAACCCTACATCCAGTTCCTAGTCAACTCTTAACACAAGAGTGACTCCCCATTCACTATCTTTCAAATTCAGTTTACAAATTACAATCAACTCAGCAGAAGAACCAGTAAAAAGTAAACTAATTAAAAAGACAATCACCTCCTTAGAAACCCACTAAGGATGAACACCTCCCTAGAATCCCACTAGGGATGAACACCTCCTCTGAATAAATCAAAGGATGAAAAACACCTCCTTAGAATCCCACTAAGGATGAACCCCTCCCTAGAATCACACTAGGGATGAAAACCTTCTTTGAACAAATCAAATGATGAAAATACCTCCTTAGAATCTCACTAAGGATGAACACCTCCCTAGAATCACACTAGGAATGAAAAGAACCTCCTTTTCAGCAATGCAAAAAGGATGAAGGTAATAAAAATAAGAACAGACACACCTGGGTAATGGAGACAACAAATTGTAGAAGCCTGTAGAATGCCAATCTCCAAGAACAAGTGTGATTAACAATGAAAGCACAGAAGACAGTAGAGAAGAGGGTTTTATCAAAAAGTGTAAAATATCTCCGTTGCCTTGTTCAGAATTATTTTCTCAAAACTGATTGAATGTAAATTGTATTTTTGAATTCTGTAATTGTGTGTTTTTTATTTTTCATCAAAACTTAATTAAATAGAAAAATAGCATCAGAAAATGGCCATTAGACATTAATAATATCATAGAGAAAATCAGAATTTGAATTGCCATAATTGATTATATTACCAGTATAATTAATTATGATAGAGAAAATCATTTTTCCATTTCTGGTGCATCATAATTAATTATGACAGTGAAAAATATCATGTTATGAATTTTATCACACTTGTACTTTGGAGGCTTATGCATAATATTACTTCATCAACTTGTACCTCCATATCCAGTATTCTAAGACTCTATCTAGTCTTCAGGAATCATCGTGGGCTTGCTTGAATCATCATCTTTATCACCTACGTCATAAATTCAGTTTGTCCTTAAATTCATCTTGAATGGAGTTGACTTGAATGTAGTTTACTTGAATCATCATCAAAATCATCTCTTGGGAATGCAGGAACATTTCCATCAATCTCCCCCTCATTGCTTTCAGGAACAATGACACAAATCATAACTAGTAGACCAAGTAAGCTCCCAAGAAAGAGAGGTAGGTCACAAATAGACACACTTAAATACCAAATCTTTCTTTGTTAGAACTTTTTCTAGGCATGCTCTATCACATTACTACACTTTATATCTAGTAACTAAAATAATTCTTTTATGATTTGGAAGATCAAATTAATTGCAACCATAAGACATATTAAGAATTTTTTTCTAAGACTATTCTAATAGCAACGGAATAATATTACAACCAAGTGACCAACTAGCTAACCTGGCTTTAATACCAATGTTTGGAATCAAAGCAATAAAATAAGAACTCAACTTAAATAAAATATTAGAAAGATAAACAAAATTGACTATAGATAATAACAAAAATTTTATTACCGAAAAAATTATAATATTTCTCTTTAATTTATGAAGAAAACAATAATATCCTCCTAAAAAAAAAGAAATCAACTATTATGTAATGTATTAGTAAAAAAAAGTGATTTTAGAATGATTTGCAAAATAAACATTATATTCCTTTTATAAAATATTATTACAATTCATTCTTCGTATCAGCTTTATATTATTTATTAATCTCAAACTACCTACTTAAAAACATTTACATTAATAATATTAAAACTTAAGATTCTAGTAGATAAGAGAACTTATTCACATCAAAATTTCAATTGGATCAAATTATTCTATATTTGACAATCTTTTGTCTCATGTGTTCTCATTAAGAAAAATAAAATAAAAATATAAATTTAGAAATAAAATTGGAGAGCAGAGAAGAATTAAGAAATGTTGTATGCACACAACATGTTTGTATATTTGTGTAAGTGTTATATGAAAGGTATCAAATGCAATAAAGAGAGATAACTCTTATATATAGAGTTAACCACCAAAACAGAACTGTAACAGCACTAAACCAGAAACTGAATTATAACAGAATACAACATTCCCCCTTAATTCAATTTCTCAAACTAACAACACCTAGTTCAGCCCTTAACATTTCAAACCTTTCCTTCTTCAAAGGTTTGGTAAAAATGTCAGCCACTTGATGTTGAGTAGGACACTAAACCACCTTCAATATCCCATTATTCACTTACTCCCTCAAAAAATGAAACCTAGTCTCAATGTGCTTATTCCTTCCATGAGACACAGGATTATTTGTCAAATTTATGGCTGATTTATTATCAACATACAGTTGGATATTTCAATCTGCACCCTTATTTCTGTCATGAATGAATCAAGCCAAACTACTTGACATGCAGCATTTGAACCTGCTATATACTCTGCTTCACATGTGGATAAACAAACAATAGGTTGCTTCTTGTTACACCAAGAAATTTTACCCATGAACTTGAACAAGTATCCCGTAGTTCTCCTTCTATCATTGTTATCACTACACCAATCTGCATCAGAAAAACCTAGTAGTTTTCCCTACATCTTATCTGATTTAGGAAATAGAATTCCAAAATCAATAGTCCCTTTAATGTACCGCAATACCTGTTTTGCAGCTAGCACATGCTTCTTCCTTGGCTGATGCATAAATCTACTTAAAACTCCAACATAAAATGCAATATCAAGTCTACTATTACATAGATACCTGAGTGAACCAACAATATGCTTATAGAGTATGTTGTCAAACTCTTCTTCATCACCTTCAATCACTGGAACCTTTGTCTCAGCTGGTATTATAGCTGGATTTCAATTCTCCATGGAGAATTTCTTTAGAATTTTGCTGCATACCTTTTCTGATATAAGATTACTCCTTTACTAACTTCAACAAACTCCATTCCAAGGAAGTATTTTAATATTCCAAGATCAGTCATCTCAAATTCATCCATCAATAACTCCTTGAATCTACTTATTTCAGCTTGATTGCTACCCGTAAGAAGCAAATCATCAACGTATATGCACATTAACAGCATATTGGCTTCATCCAGAATTTTAACATACACTCCATGCTCCACTGGACATTTTACAAACTGATGCTTCATCATAGACGCATCCATCAACTTGTTCCAGGCCCTTGGTGCCTGTTTCAACCCATATAAAGTCTTCTTTAATTTGAAAACTTTATTTTCACTCCCTTTAATCGGAAATCCAAGGGGTTGAGTGACATATACTTCCTCTTCAAGTGGACCATTGAGAAAAGCCAATTTCACATCAAGTTGAAACAAAGGCCAACCTTTTCCAGTTGCCAATGCTACCACCAACCTTATGGTTTCAATTCTAGCTACAGGAGCAAAAACTTTCGTGTAGTCTAGACCTTCTTTCTGCAGGAATCCTCGTGCAACAAGTCTTGCTTTCCTTTTATCAATATCTCCATTTGGATGTAATTTCAACTTGAAAACCCATTTTACATCAATGGGTTTCTTGTTCAAATGCAATTCTATCAATGTCCAAGTTTCACTCTTCTTAATTGAATGCAATTCTTCCATCATTGAAGCCTTCCACACCTCATGCTTCATAGCTTCTTCATGATCAATAGGTTCTGCTTATGCCAGTAACGCAAAATGAACCAAATCTCCTTCATTATTTATAACATTATCGGGATAAACTTCAAAGTCAATCAATGCTCTTGGCATGGCTCTCTTCCTTGGTTCTCTTTCTTGGTTCTCTTTGTACTTGCTGTTATGTGAGCCTTGTTTCACCAACTTGATTGCTCTCTAACTCTTTACTTTCATCTCCAACTGTTACTGAAACAATCTGACTTCAACCATATTTGTTTCTTCCTTCCAGTTCCATGACTCATCCTCACTTATCACAACATCTCTACTGATACACACTTCATTAGTAGCAGGATTGTAGAGTCTATATGCGCCTGTAGGATGATATCCTACCATTATCATTGTAGTACTTTTATCTCCCAACTTCTTCCCCCTAGCATCTGGAGTATGTTTGTAACTCACATAACCAAAAATTTTCATATTACTCACCACTAATTTTCTGCCAAACCAGATTTCTTCCGGGACCTTATCTCCAAGCTTCTTGGTAGGACGCTTGTTTAAAATATGCACAGTAGTAGACACTGCTTCTCCCCGGAAAGTTTTTCTATTTTAGTATACTCCTAGTCATATCAAGAATGGTCTTGTTTCTCCTTTCAGCCAACCCATTATGTTGTGGGGTATAGGGTGTTGTCGTCTCATGTTGGATTCCTAGCCCAATACAATATTCTTTAATCTCCTTGGACACATACTCATCTCCTCCATCAGTCCTCAAGATTTTCAACTCTTTTCCACACTACCTCTGCCATAGCTTTGAAACGTTTGAAAACTTCCAGCACGTCACTTTTGGCTTTGATAAGATATAGCCAAATCATCCTGCTGAATTCATCAACAAATGTTACAAAATATCTATTCTTTCCAAGTGATAGCTCTTCAAACGGACCACATACGTCTGAATATACAACATGTAGCACACTCTTGGCTCTCATATGCATATGCAAATCAAAAACATTTCTGGACTGTTTTCCAACTAAGCATTCTTCACACAATTTTCCTGGCACAGTAATTTCAGGCAGGCCAATCACCATAATTTTATCAGCTAATTTCTTGAGACTATGGAAATTCAAATGTCCAAACCTTTGATGCCATAACCAGCTCCACTTATCAATGACTATGGCAGCTAGACAGTGTTGTTCAACAGGATCTAGCCTTGTTTGAAATGTCCTATTCTTGGACAGTGGTGATTGCAACACCAATTTCTTCCTTGCATCATAAACTCTCAACATTTCTCCCTACATTGTGACAGTGAAACCCTTCTTAACAAGTTGTCCAACACTTAACAAGTTACATTCATTCCAGGAACATATAACACACTCTCTATTATGATCACTTTTTTCCCATTCTTCTTTATCATGATATCACCAATCCCTGCTGCCTCAATAACATTGTTATTTGCAAGCCTCACTTTACTGGTTTTACTTGTATCCAAATTCGAAATCCAATTTCTATGACTTGTCATATGGTTGGAACAATCCGTATCCAAGAACCAATTACCTGTTATGAAACCTTCTTCACTGACAGTAACCATCAATACAACAGGTTCTTCATTGGCTTCATCCTGTGCCACCCTTTCTTCAGCCTCAACCTCTCTTTTCTGTTTTCCTTTTCCAAACCAACAATCAGCAACATAGTGCCCCCACTTCTCACAGTTGTAACATTGAATCTTTCTCAAATCTTGATTCTTTCTTCCTCCTCTTCTTCTGCCAAAACTACATCTGGAAGTTCTTGTTTATTTTGTACGTTCACTACAAAAAAAACCTATTATTTACAAAATATTACATACGGATAAAAATCCGTAGGTTGTACATTACATACACATATTACTTACGAAATTCTATCTGTATGTAAATTATCCATTATTTACAAAATATTACCTACGGATAAAAATTCGTAGGTAAATTATACATTACATACAAATATTACCTACGAAATTCTATCCGTATGTAAATTATCCATTACCTACAAAATTCTATCCGTATGTAAATTATCCATTACCTACGAAATTATTGTCCGTAGGTAATTATCTATGGAATTACTATCCGTAGGTAAATTATACCAAATCAAAAGAATTGTGACTTATAGGATTTGAACCTAAAACCTTAAAGATGGAAACTAATACTCCAACTACTAAACTACTAAGATTTTTTTATAATAACTTACAAATAAGTTATATTTATTTACAAATAAATATATATCAATGTAAATATATAAATATGTAAATTTGTAAATATATAAATATGTAAATATATAAATAAAAAATATATAAATATATGAATATATGAATATATAAATATATAAATATTAAAAATATATTTATATTTATATTTATATTTATATTTATATTTATATTTATATTTATATTTATATTTATATTTATATTTATATTTATATTTATATTTATATTTATATTTATATTTATATTTATATTTATATTTATATTTATATTTATATTTATATCTATATTTATATTTATATCTATATCTATATTTATATTTATATTTATATTTATATTTATATTTATATTTATATTTATATTTATATTTATATTTATATTTATATTTATATTTATATTTATATTTATATATTAATATTTATATATTTATATTTATATATTTATATTTATATATTTATATTTTTATATTTATATTTTTATATTTATATATATATATATATATTTATATTTATATATTTATTTTTATATTTACATTTATATATTTACATTTATATATTTACATTTATATTTATATTTATATTTATATTTATATTTATATATTTATATTTATATATTTATATTTATATATTTATATTTATATATTTATATTTATATATTTATATTTATATATTTATATTTATATATTTATATTTATATATTTATATTTATATATTTATATTTATATATTTATATATTTATATTTATATATTTATATTTATATATTTATATTATATATTTATATTTATATATTTATATTTATATATTTATATTTATATATTTATATTTATATATTTATATTTATATATTTATATTTATATATTTACATTTATATATTTACATTTATATATTTACATTTTTATATTTACATTTTTATATTTACATTTATATTTACATTTATATTTACATTTATATTTACATTTATATTTACATTTATATTTATATTTATATTTATATTTATATTTATATTTATATTTATATTTATATTTATATTTATATTTATATTTATATTTATATTTATATTTATATTTATATTTATATTTATATTTATATTTATATTTATATATTTATATTATATATTTATATTTATATATTTACATGGATAACTATAAATACAATGTATTTGTAAGTTAGTATAAGAATATCCTAATAGCTTAGTAGTTGGAGTATCAACCTCCAACTTTATAAGGTACTTGGGTTCAATTCCTACTAGTGATAATTCTCTTAATTTAATAATAATTCAAACTTTCAAAAATATAATATTAAGGGGAGTGGGGCTCTAGGTAATAATAAAAGTATTTTGTTCAAGCAAGTGCATTACCTACGGATTTTTGTTGTAGATAATAGGCTTTTTTTTGTAGTGGTTCACCAGAACCTCCTGTGTTCTTTTCTTGATTTAAAGAACACCTTCTTTATGAAAACGACCACCATTTTTGTTTTTCTTCCATCTTTCACGCGAAAAAACTCCTTTTCTTATAGCAGCCAACACCTGTTCTTCTTCTATCTTTACAACATTTTTTGCCACAAGCTTCAATTCATAAGCTTTAAGCGATCCCTGCAGTTCCTCTGTTAAGTGGTAAAAAGTTGTTATAATTATGCCTTGAATTGTTATGAAATCACTTAACTTATGTTAATTATAATCTATTTTTCACCCAATATAGGATGAATTCAAGAATACCTTGATACAAGAGTAAGGAGCATAATTGTCAGCATAATTGGAGTAAAACTGGAAGAAAGAAGAAGATTTTCAGCATGGAAGTCGCTCGAGCGAGATTGACTCTCGCTTGAATGAATATCAGTTATTCTTCTCTGGAAGTCAGTCGCTCAAGCGCAAGAAAATTCGCTTGAGCGAATGTTAGTTATTCTTCTCTGGAGTTCACTTGCTCAAGCGAGCATTTTGTCGCTTGAGCGAAAATAGGAAACTGTCGCTTGAGCAAAAGATGTGAGGCCCAATTTTTCCTATAAAAAGATAATGTGTTTTGAGAAAAGCAAGCAGTTTTTGGGAGAAGAGGCGCAACTACTGCTAGGGTTTCGTCCAATCTTCATCAATCCTTTACTTCTTCCTCATTTGGAGCATTGTAATGGCCAACATGAGTGGCTAACTTCATTCTCTTAGGATTTGGTGCACTTCCTTTGAACTCTTTTGTATCATGGTGATATTTTGAGATATTAATCTATGTTTTGATGTTGTTATTCTTATCCTTTGTGCTTTGGAATGATTTATTCTTGATGTTTGGGATATGATTGGAAAATATATCTTGAACCCTAGATCACGATAAGAATATTTGTTATGTTAATTGTCAGGAATGGAATGAATGTATCAATTGCTTAACACCCTAAACCTAATGCTGGAAAATCTCTTAATCATGTGAGGAATCAACATTTATTAGGTTTTCTTATGAACTTCATGTGTGAGGAATCAACATGGATGATTTGAGTAGGTGACATCAACATTGTTAGGTTAATTGACGTTCTTAATTGACATAGTCATTACAAAAGAGGGATAAGGAAGGAAACCGATCCTAAGTGCCTTTAATTGATCTTTTCTCAACAATTTACAGTTCTTTGTCATTTAATTTCAATTCAACTTTTTATGCAAAATCTAATTTGTTTTAATCCACTTAGTAAACATATAATTGGGAATTTCCATTGAAACCGTTCCTCGTAGGATCGACTTTTATTAATGGAAATACTATATTGCGATTGATAATTTTGGTACGCTCGCCAATAATTCAACAAGTATTTATGGCGTCGTTGCTGGGGAACGGTGTTCTTTGAGAATTCTTTGTTTAGCTTATTAAGTATTTTAATTTTATTTTTGTTTTGTTCTATTTTTTAGTTTTAATTTGCTTAATTATTGTCTTGTGTTAATCTTTACTTGAGTTACTCTTTTGATTTATACATTTAAGAGGACACGTATCTTCAGAGCAGTTAGAATTTAATCCGGAGATTGAAAAAATTGCTCGAAGGAACCGGGGTAGAAGAAGAAGGAAAACTCAAGAACAAGCCACAGGAGAATCGGTTAACTCTCCTTCCATACTTAATTTACTAGACCCAATTATAGAAGATATGGTAGAAGATGGATCAAATATGAATCCAAATCTAAATCCAAATCCAGATTCAAATCCACCTAGAAGAACTCTCAGAAACTATGTTATGCAGCAAGGTCCAAGATATTTTTCCAGCATTGGCGTACCGGATAATCAAACATTGCAGATGAATCCAGCTTTCTTAAGCTTGATTAGTGCTCATCAATTCACTGGACTGGATCATGAAGACCCTTACATTCATTTGTCTACTTTTTATGAGTTGATTAGTACCATGGGATTTAGAGAAGCAAATCTTAAATCTGGATATTTAAGATTATTTCCTTTTTCTTTGGCAGGTAGGGCAAAGGAGTGGCTGAAGGCACATCCTAATCAGAGTTTGACTGATTGGAGTAACATAGAAGAGAAGTTTCTGAATCAATTTTTCCCACCATCCCGCTACATCAAAGCGAAATCCGACATCACTTCTTTCAAACAAGGAGCAGATGAATCTTTTTATGAAGCATGGGAGAAATTTAAATCACTGTTGAGAAGATGCCCAAATCATGGATTTGAAGACATTGCTCAATTAAATATTTTTTATACTGGCCTGCGACCTGATACAAAGATGTTATTAGATGCTGCAGTAGGAGGATCCATGGTAGATGCAAAAATTGAACATGCCACAAGAATTATTGATGCATTAGCCTTTACAGACCAATAGTCTCAACATGATAGACATCCAGTTCAAAAGAAAGGAAAGCTGGAGCTTAACACTTCAGATGTTATGTTAGCTCAGAATAAATTCTGACTAAACAGATGGAAGCATTGACTCAACAAATAGCGAAGCTACCACTACTAGAAAAATGGTTAATAGTGACCGAAATTAGTAACCGAAAAATTCAGTCACTGATAGTAACTGAATCAGTGACTGATTTCCGTTTTATATTTACTGACTGATTTAGTGACTAAAATTTCAGTCACGACAATCAGTCACTGATTCGGTCACAAAATCAGTCACTGATTCGGTCACTATTAGAAAAATGGTTAATAGTGATCGAAATTAGTGATCGAAAAATTCGAGTTACTAATAGTAACTCGAATCAGTGATCGATTTCTCTTTTTATATATATTGACTAATTTAGTGACTAAAATTTCAGTCACTAAACAAATAATATATAAACTAGTGACCATTTTTTATTTATATAAATAATTTATAAAATTATTTTAATAATATATTAAATATAAATCTATGTAATAATTTAAAATAATTTATAAAAAATTTAATAACATTATAAAAAATTTAAAAAATAGTTTATTAACTTATTAAATAATTTATTAATATAATTATTTTATTTTATTTTTTAATTTAGTATGTAAATAAAAAATTAAAATTAATTATTAAATTAGTCACCAATTCAATCATTAAAATAGTTATTAATTTAATCTCTTTTATATATATAATCAATGATTAAATTAATTATTAATTTAGTCTCTTTTTGATATATATATATATATATATATATATATATATATTATTTTTATGTTCATAAAAATGTATTTCAATGTATTTATAAAAAAATTAAAATTATTTTAATTATTGAATTGATATTTCAAATTTATATTAATATTTTAAATAATTTAGTAATTGGATAAATATTTTAAGTTTATATTAGTATTTTTATAAAAGTGTAAAGATTAAGTGAACTTATTTTAAAATTTAATTAAACATAATAATATAATATACTATTAACCATAAATATGTGAAGATTTAGTTAGAAATTAATTTTAAGTTTTATCATTTTTATTTAAAAAAAATTGTTAAAAAAATCAATATAATTAATTAAAATAAAGAATTTTAATTTAATAAATGTGTTAATATTATTAGTTATTGGAGAATTAAATTTATAATAATAATTATATAAAATTCTAGAATTAATAAAATTTAAATTATTGGTATTTTTTTAATCATGAAGCTAAAATTTGATAATATTAATAAATTAAAATTAAAAAAATAAAAAACAATTTATATATATATATCACTTTAATTATTTTAATTAAAAATAATTTCATAAAAAAACTAATATTTGAAAATAAAAATGCAAAAGTATATAGTTTTTCTTTTATTTAATTATATTTTTTATTTTTTACTTTTTGGGTTTTAGTCCATAACAACAATTTAATTGCTCTAATTTCCACAAAAATATATAATTTCTCTTATTAACAATTTTTTTTAATCAGATTAAGAAAATTATTACTAATAAGATTCAAAACTAGTACCTTAGAGTTAGATATTAATACTCCAACCACTAAACTGTCAAAATTTTTTAATAAAAAATTACAAATAAATTATATTTATATACAAATAAATATATATCCGTGTAAATATATAAATATAAAATATATAAATACAAATATATTTATATATTTTAATATATTTATATGTTCGATGTGAGGATCACGCTATAGGGTGAAAGTGTGTGTCGAGTGAGTTTTCAAAATTTGATGTCAAATTTGTGAGCGAGTCTCAATATTTAATTATTTTCAATATTGAAAAAATTATTTTAATATAAGAATTTTAATTAAATAATAGAAGAAAAAAATATAAGAAGAATAAATTAAAATAAAATAAAAATAAATAAAGAAAAAAATTATTTTATATCATTATATAAGTAAATTATAAATTATATTGTGTCATTAAATTATAAACTCATATAAAGAGACTCGCTCACAAATTTGACATCAAATTTTAAAAATCTACTTGACACATTTTCACCCTCGAGCGCGCCCTCACATCCAATATATATATATATATATATATATATATATATATATATATATATATATATATATATTTGTATTTATATATTTTATATTTATATATTTACACGGATATATATTTTTATTTGTATATAAATATAATTTATTTATAAATTATTATCAAAAATTCCTAGTAGCTAAGTGGTTGGAGAATTAGTTTCTAACTTTAAGGTATTGGGTTCGAATCCTTCCAAGTAACAATTCTTTCAGTTTAATAAAAATTCAAATTTTTAAAAAATATATTATAAAAGAATATAAAAGGGAGATTAGAGAGTTATAAAAAATATTTTTAATTTTTTAATGTTTTTGTTAATTTTTTAATGTTTTTGTTAGTGACCGAAAATTCGGTCACTATTTGATGTTTTTGTTGTAGTGTACCTCAACAAATACATGTTATTCAAGCTTCTCCCGATCAACAATTCATGAAATGCGACTAGTGTGGAGGTGATCATTCAAATAAATAATGCTCTTATCAAGGCAACATTCAACAAGAAGAAGCTAATTATATGGGTGTTCAAGGTAGTAGTCAAGGAAAATAAGGTAATTTCCCTAATTCCAACAATTATCAGAATAATTTTGCACAAGGATGGAGAGGGAATCAGAATCAAAATCAGAATTTTGGGTGGAAACAATGTGCTAGTTCATCTACTAGACAACCTACATGTCAACAATAGTCATATCAGCAACCTCCATATCAACAACAGTAACAACATTACCCTTCAATGTCTGACAGAATGAGTAAATTGGAGGATACTTTAGAAAAATTCATGCAAAGCACTATGGTTAATAAAAAAAAATACTGAGGCTTCATTCAGAAATTTAGAGACCCAAATGGGCCAACTGGCTAAACAATTATCTGAGCAGCAAGGAGGACAGTTTTCAGCTAACACACAAATCAATCCAAAGGAGGAATGTAAGTCAATAACTACAAGGAGTGATAAGATTATAGGAGAAGAGATTGGTGACAACCTGGCTGTAGAGAAGGAAATCTTACAAGAAAAATAGGATGAAAAGAAGAAAAATGAGTGTGAAGGAGAAAAAGAGAAAAATAAAAGTGAGAGTATAGAAAAAGAAGAAAAAAATAAAAATAACAAGAAAAAGAGGGAGAAAGATAAGAATCAAATACCGCAACTAAAGGATTTACCATATCCTCGTCATCCTTCCAAGAAAGATAAAGAAAGACAGTTTGCAAGATTCATGGATATTTTCAAGCATTTACAAATTAATATTCCATTTATGGAAGCTATGGAGCAGATGCCGACTTATGCAAAATTCATGAAAGAGTTGTTAACTAAGAAAAGGAGATTTACTACAGAAACAGTGGAGCTAGAAGCAAGATGCAGCGCTATCATTCAAAAATCATTACCTCAAAAGTCTAAGGATCCTGGCAGTTTCATTATCAGTCACAATTGGGACATTACAAGTAGGTAAGACATTACTTGATTTGGGTGCTAGTATAAATCTAATGAATTTGTCTATGCTTAAAAGAATAGGAGATTTGGAAGTAAAGCCTACAAGAATGACACTGCAGCTAGCTGACAGATCTCCAAAATTTCCTTATGGTGTGGCGGAAGACGTTTTGGTCAGAGTTGATACATTTATGTTTCCAATTGATTTTGTTGTGATGGATATGGAGGAAGACACTAAAGTTCCTCTTATACTAGGAAGACCTTTCATGAAGACAACAAAAGTCATTATTGATGTTGATGATGACAAGTTAAAAGTCAGAGTAGAAGATGAGGAAGTTAATTTTAATGTGTTTGAGTTAATGAGGCATCCTATAGATAAACAACACTGTCTTCGGATGGATGTGGTAGAAGATATCTTTCAAGCAGCAAGGAAGCAACTAACCAAAGAAAGCCCATTAGAAAAAGCTTTGATAGTTGTTAATGATGAATTTGATGAAGAGGATGAAGAAGAAATTGAGAAATATTTAAAACATCTTGATTCAGCACAAGAAGTTACTGCAAAAGAACAACAATCTGAGAAATTGCAGCAAAAACATAAAACTGAGAGTTAAAAGCTGGAATTAAAGGTATTACCTCCTCACTTAAAATATATTTTTCTTACAGATGGAGGCAATAAACTAGTGGTGATTACTAATGCCTTAACAAATTCTGAAGAAGAAAAATTGATCTCAGTTCTGAAAGAGAATGAGAAGGCCATAGGGTGGACATTATCTGATCTCAAAGGAATTAGTCTTTCTTATTGCATGCATAAGATTCACATGGAGAATGATTTCAAGCCTGTTGCACAACCTCAAAGACGTCTTAATCCAACCATGAAAGAGGTGGTAAAGAAAGAAGTATTGAAATTACTTGATGCAGGTATCATCTATCCTATCTCTGACAGTGCTTAGGTTAGCCCAGTTCAGGTGGTCCCGAAAAAAGGAGGTATGATTGTAATTTATAATGATAAAAATAAATTAATACCCACTAGGACTGTCACAGGTTGGAGAATGTGTATAAATTATAGAAAATTGAATTAGGCAACTAGAAAATATCATTTTCTTTTACCTTTCATGGATCAAATGTTAGAAAGGTTAGCAGGACAAGCTTTTTATTATTTTCTGGATGGTTATTTAGGGTACAATCAAATAACAGTAGATCCAGAAGATCAAGAAAACACTATTTTTACTTGTCCTTTTAGTGTGTTTTCTTACAGGAAAATGTCATTCGGATTGTGCAATGCCCCAACAACTTTTCAAATATGCATGCTAGCAATCTTCTCAGATTTGGTGGAACATTGCCTAGAAGTTTTCATGGATGATTTTTCAGTATTTGGTGCGTCATTTGATCAATGTTTGAGGAACTTGAACACTATACTAAAGTGGTGTGTTGATACCAATTTAGTTTTAAATTGAGAAAAATGTCATTTTATGGTAACTGAAGGCGTGGTGTTAGGCCATAAGATTTCTGCAAGAGGGATTGAAGTTGATATAGCAAAAATAGAGATTATTGAGAAGCTTCCACCACCAAAAAATGTTAATGGCATAAGAAGTTTCTTAGGACATGCAGAATTCTATAGAAGATTTATAAAAGACTTCTCAAAGATTGCAAAGCCACTCAACAACTTGCTCAATAAGGATATTTCTTTTAGTTTTGATGCAGAATGTTTGCATGCTTTTGAATTGTTAAAACAAAAATTAATTTCAGCCCATGTGATAATTGCACTTGATTGGAATTTAGATTTTTAATTAATGTGTGATGCAAGTGATTATGCTATAGGAATAGTATTAGGCCAAAGAAAATCTAAGATTTTTTATGTTATACATTATGCTAGCAAAGTTCTTAATGCAACCCAAATTAATTATGCAACTACTGAAAAAGAATTACTAGTTATAGTTAACGCATTGGAAAAATTTAGAGCATACTTGATTGGTTCATTTGTTACTGTATATACTAATCATGCAGCAATCAAATATCTGTTAACCAAATTAGATTCTAAACTCAGGCTAATTAGATGGATTTTATTATTGCAGGAATTTGATTTGGTGATCAAGGATAAAAAGGGTTGTGAAAATTTGGTAGCTGATCATTTGTCCAGATTTGTCAATACTGAAGTGACTAATAACCAATTAGAAGTGCAGGAGGAATTTCCAGATGAAAAACTGATGTTGGTACAAGAAAGACCTTGGTTTGCTGACATGGCAAATTTCAAAGCTGCAAAAGTTGTCCCAGAAGAGTATACTTGGCACCAAAAGAAGAAATTATTTAAGGATGCCCATTATTTTGTATGGGATGATCCTTACCTTTTCAAGATAGGAAGTGATAACTTGCTGAGAAGATGTGTGACAAGCAAAGAAGCCAAAAGTATTCTCTGGCATTGCCACAATTCTCCTTTTGGTGGACATTTTAATGGAGTAAGGACTGCTGCAAAAGTGCTCCAATCTGGTTTTTTCTGGCCTACTTTGTTTAAAGATGCGCATAACTTTGCACAAGAATGTAGTGATTGCCAGAGGACAGGAAGGATATCAAGAAGACAAGAAATGCCCCTGAATAGTATGTTGGAAGTAGAAATATTTGACTGTTGGGGAATTGATTTTGCAAGACCTTTCCCATCCTCATTCTCTAAAGAATACATCTTGCTAGCAGTAGATTATGTGTCAAAGTGGGTGGAAGCAGTGGCTACTGTAAAAGTTGATGCCAAAATGGTGATAAAATTTTTAAAGAAAAATATATTCTGTAGATTTGGCACTCCCAGAGTTCTAATCAGTGATGGAGGGTCACATTTCTGCAATATTCAACTTCAGAAATATTTAGAGTATTATGGGGTCAGACATAAAGTTGCATCACCTTATCATCCACAAACTAATAGGCAGGCAGAAGTTTCAAACAGAGAAATTAAAAAAATATTAGAAAAGATTGTTTCATCTTCAAGAAAAGATTGGTCAATAAAGTTAGATGATGCGCTTTGGGCTTATAGGACTGCATATAAAGTTCCTACTGGGTTATCTCCCTTTCAACTTGTCTATGGTAAGTCATGTTATCTTCCAGTGGAAATGGAGCATAAAGCGTATTGGGCTTTAAAATTTTTAAATTTTTATCCAAAAGCTTCAGCAGAGCAAAGAAAAATTCAGATGCATGAATTAGAAGAAATGAGACTTGATGAATATGAATCATCCAAGTTATACAAGGAGAAAGTTAAGGCATATCATGATAAGAAAATTCTGAAAAGAGAGTTTCATCCAGGCCAGTTTGTATTACTGTTTAATTCAAGATTAAGACTTTTTCCTGGGAAACTAAAATCCAAATGGTCAGGTCCATTCGTGGTAAGATCCGTTAGGCTTATGGGGCTGTAGAATTGGAAGATCCAGCAACAAGAAGAATATGGACAGTTAATGGGCAGAGAATTAAAGCATATTTGGGAGATGCAGTGGATAAGCTTAACCTCATCATCTACTTAGATGAACCTTAAAGCAAACAGGCGTCGAGCTGAAAACGTTAAACAAGCGCTCCTAGGAGGCAACCCAATGTTTTATCTTTATTTTCTTTTCTTTTTGGCAATTTAAAATTTTTGTTTTATCTTATTGCATTATAAATTGAACATGAACACATTTGAACATTGCTGAACTAGATCTATGTGAAAATTTGCTTTTGAGTTGTTAATCATTGGATTGCATTTGAATATCATGTTACAAGTCAAAATTCAATGAAATTCACTCAAGCGACAGAGGATTCGCTTGAGCGAATGTTAGTTGTTTCTCTCTGTTTTTCTTCGCTCAAATGAAAATTTTTTTGTACACACATTTGCTCAAGCGACACAGGATTCGCTCAAGCGAATGTACATTATTTCTCTCTGTTTTTGGTCGCTCAAGCGAATAATAGGCATATTGACTTTCGCTTGAGCGAAAGTACCCAGATTTTGTTTTTAAAAACGCGAGCTAGGGTCATTTTTTTCACTTTTCAACATCTTTATTTCGAACCCAAGCTCTCTCCACTCACTTTGCATCAAATTTTCAACTTTGTGCACCTAAATTCGAACTTCAAAACACTTTTCCAACTACTCTGAGTAGATTTACTAAGTTTGTACCAATTAAAATCCAAGAATTTTATGTTTTGTGCACTATTCATACCAACTTTCTGCATTTGTGCGATTTTCCCTATATTCTGCAATCAAGGTATGTTTTTAACTCTTTTATTGGTGAATTGTCTGATTGTGGAGTAATTTCTTTCGACTATGGCTGGATTGATTGAATTGAATGCATATTTAGGATTTGAAAAATCTGCTACATACCAGGTGTTTGTTAAAATGCCTCAAAAAGGAATGAATTGAGTTTTAGAGGATAATAAGTTTGCATATGAATATGATTGAATTAGTCATGTTAGGGGAAAGGAATACATATCAAGAAAATAGAGTTTAAGGATTCTATAATAAGATGCATATCAGGTATTTGATAAAATGCTTATATATGACTTATGGTATGTTGTATTAATTTTGATGGTTATGATGTTACAGATGGGTCCAAGAAGAGATTCACAAGGTGCTTCATCATCCAGGGTTGCTGGAAAAAGGTCAAGGATTGAATCTGCAGGCATTCAAATAGATAGAAGAAGATTTAGGGATGCTGAGAGGCAGGCGAGATTTGAGAGAATCTGGAACTGGACCTTTATCCCAAAAAGAATAATAGAATTGAATGAGGGAGAGTACCCAGAATTCAACAATGAATTAACCCGCCAGAACTGGAGGCAATTGGCGCTCCCAATGCCAAAGTATGATCCTGAGATCGTAAAGGAGTTTTACGCCAATGCCTGTCTAGTTGAAGGTGAGCCATTCCGGGCACGTTCCAAAGTGAGAGGTCGATGGGTTCCATATGATAGGAATGCAATTAATGATTTGCTGAGAAATCCGCTTTTTCTGGAGGAAGGTCATATTTGTGACTTCCAAGTCATCCGGAATAGCAGACATCTAACTGAGATGCATTTTAGGGATGATGACGTCACAAGAGCCCTGTTCTTACCTGGGAGGACCTTTGAGGCAAACCATGCTGGGAAGGCCTTAAGAATATTAAGGGCCAACATGACCACCTTAACTCAGATCGGGACTTCTTTTCTGCTGGCCAACATTGTACCCATCAAGCATAGTTTAGATCTGAATATTCCCAGGTGCCATATTATCAAAAGCATTCTGGATGAAACTATGATTGACGTCACCGCGATTATTTCAGAGGAAATTTATCAGTTTGTGGTTTTGGAAAGCGGATAACGAGCAGAGCAAATGAAGGCTCTTGGATTTCCTGCTCTCATAACAACTCTTTATGCAGTCCATGATGTGGAAGTCAACCCATTAGTGAACATCTGGCCACCCATTAATAGAAGATTTATTGAGTGGAACTGTGTGAACCCTGCAGAAGGGGAGCCACAACCACTGGCATAAGAACCACACCAGCCAAGAAGAGCCCGACAACCACCTCCACCACCTCAGTAGCCATACTTTCAGAGAATGATGCAATACATGGAGCATTTAACATTGCAACAATCAGCGACCCATAGGGGTCAATGCAACATTAATGAAAATTTTTACAACTTATCTTTGCAAATTGCTCTAGGTATGTGTCGCCGCCGTCCCTTTCCGACGTCCGGAGGACGTCTTAGAAACGTTTATGCGAGCGGTCGCGAAAAGATGGTTTAGACTCGCGTATTTGTTTTAAAAGGTTTTCGAAAAGAGGTTCTTATGGAGTCGCCACCAATGTTTTAACCTTAAACATTGGAAAAGGAAAAAATGTTGATTTTAAGAAAAACCGCACTTGGCCATTATAACCAGAGTTGGGTAAGGGAGTTAGTTATGTGTGGGGAAGGTGTTAGCACCCCACAACGCCCCTTTCGGGTTCCCTATGACAGATTAATTCATTTAAATAAAGACTACAAGAAATTACGCGATTACCCTATTTTATTACATAATATTAAATGGCTATCTATATGATTTTATTCTATGTTATATGCATAAAATGATGAATAAAGCTAAATAAAGCAATAAAAGAGATATTAAAATAGCTATCTACATGATCCTATTCTACATGACATAATAAAGCTAAATAAAACAATAAAACAATAAATAAAACAATAAAAGAGAAGGGAATTGAAAAGAACCTCCGTAGCAAGCTTTATATTGAGAACCTCGAAGCTGTGAGGATGCGTTTTGGCAACCCCTCTCTCTACACGGTCTCTCCTCACCAATACAAGATCGACTCTACTAAAAATTTAAAGAAGAATCAAATGCCGGAATATAATTCCTTAACCGATTGTTACCTATTTAAGGCAATCGGAAAGATCATTCGAGAGAGAGAGAGAGTAGACGAGTGCTCTAAAGTGTTTCGAGCTCTCGGAGTGTCCGTGGTCAAAAAGTGGCAAATGAGCCTCCTATTTATAGTTTTTCGCAGTCGGCGCACTTTGGGACGGCCATCCGGGTTGGGACGACCGTCCGGACCGGGATGGCCGTCCCAAATGGCAAATTTACACAGAGCGGGACCCCCAGGAAGGCCGGGACGGCCGTCCCACTTAAAATGGGTTTGGGACGGCCGTCCCAACTTTGGGACGCGCGTCCCAACTCGGATTTAAGAGGTTGGGACGGCCGTCCCAGCCGGGACGGCCGTCTCAACCTGTTCAGCCGGTTCGCGCGTTTCGGGACTCCGGGAAGCTTTCCTTGCCTGTTTTGGACGTCAATTGATGCCAATATGTGTCTATTGAAGCTTTATCTCCATATGGGAAGTCTCCTTGGCTCTTATTTGTAATGCTAGACGAGCTTTATCTTGTTACGGGTGATCTCCTTTATCTTTATTTGAGAGGCCGGGCAAAATTAGGGGTCTACAGTATGCAATGGATGTCACCACAGGAATTCAATGCCTTACTCTATTGGCTTGGGGACAGTCCTTATTTTCCAGGAGGGGGTGAAGGTGCAGCTGGTGCACAGGGAGCACAAGAAGAAGAGGAGGAATCACAGGAAGAAGATGAAGAAGAAGATTAAGAGGGAGAAAATTTTATTTTTAAGTGATCTTTGTTATTTTGGTGTGTTTAAGTGAATTGTTAATTTGATATTTTAAGTTTTTTTTTTTTAATTTGTTTGAAGTTGTTTTGTTTTGAATATTCTGAATTGACATTTAATGTGATGAATGTTTAAATTGATGTGATTAAATTGCTGTCCCATATAATTTGGATTAGAGCTAATTATGAAATTATTGTTTATTGTCCAATTCAAATCTAGAACTTGAAGAAAACCATTTTGAGTGTTCCAATAACAAGTGATTTTGGGATATTGAGTATGATAGTGAAAACGGAATTGACGGAGAGAAGTAGGAATTAACTGAATCGGAGAAGCTAGCCAAAAACCCAAGCGAGAAGTGAACCAAAAACAGATAAATTGAGTGTCAACACTTTGTGATGATAACTGGTATTGATTGATTCTTTGATGTGATTGCGTGTTAGTGAGACTTGAAAATGATAAAGGCATTTTTTTCTTTGTAATAGATATAACCCAGAGCCAAATAGCCAACCCTGCATTAATTATAGGACATCCATTTGAACCCCTTATGAGCCAAAAATAACTTCTTAAACAGAACCCTTCAGCCTAAAAACTATTTATCTACCTTCCTATATTTGAGAAGGGAAATGAGTATGAATGTTTTTATTTTTCCTATTGTTGGGTATTGCTATTGTTGTCCTACGGGTATTATTGGGGTGTTATTGTTAAAAAAAAAAAAGGTGTAAAGGAAAAGAAAAACAAAGCTTAAAAATTGTGGCAAAGCCAGAAAGGATAAAGGCAAAAGCATGAGAAAAGAAAAAAAGAAGTCAAAAGGGGGGAATAATAACTTGTGAGATTATTAACTCACTATCATTATGTTAGGGACAAAAGCATGAAGTTTAAAACCTGACTTGAGGAAATGTTAAACAGGAATCATTCATATGAGTTGAATTTCTCAAATACTTTTGTATACCCCAGAAAAGTCAATGATTCTTTCTCAGCCCAACCCCATTACAAGCCTCAAAAGACCTTTTGATTTAAGTCTTTCTTAACAAATTTTGATTGCTTGAAGATGACTATCAATACTAGATTGTCTAAATGAAGTGATTAAATGAGATAAACACTTACCCGTGAGAGTTAGAAATGATTATATATCACTCTATTTGAGATATCATACTTCTCTGAGGATAATTGAAGACTAATTATTCTTTGTTAGTTTCTGTAACTTAAATGCTTATGTATTCTATTTTCATTTGGAGTTGTGAGCATCATATCTGAAAATTTTTATGTTGTGGTTCTGGAAGAGAAAGTGATAATAGGTGATGGTTTTTGTTGAATATAGAAGAAATAAAGTTTGAGATTAATCTCCCTTGTGTATAAATCACACATAGGGTAATCTATTTATAATAGAGAGATACAACTAAAAGAGTAACTGAAAGTAACAGAATAAACAGAAGATATTGTTTAATATTGTGGTTAACAATATCTAACAATATCTTAACAATATCAAATAATATCTAAACAATATCTAACACTCTCCCTCAAGCTGGAGCATACAAATCGTATGTGACAAGCTTGTTACAAATATAATCAATTCTAGGACCCCGTAAAGATTTAGTAAAAATATCTGCTAACTGATCACTTGAGTTAACAAACTCTGTCTTGATGTCTCCAGACATAATATTTTCTCGAATGAAATGACATTCAATCTCAATGTGTTTGGTCCTCTCATGAAAGACAGGATTAGATCTAATATTAAGAGCAGTTTGATTGTCACACAAGTGAAATTTGAGTGACATCTCCAAATTGTAACTCTCTAAGCAATTGCTTGAGCCAAACAAGTTCACAAGCAGCTGAGGTCATAGTTCTATATTCTGCTTCTGCACTAGATCTTGTCACAACACTCTATTTCTTACTTTTCCATGAGACCAAGTTACCACCAATGGAGACACAATATCCAGATGTAGATCTTTCTATCCGAAGGAGATCCTGCCCAATCAGCATCTGAGTAGCAAACAACTCTTGTATGGTTATTAGAATCATATAACAATCCTTTTCCAGAAGATCCTTTAATATACTTTAAGATACGAATGACTGCATTCCAATGATCTTCACATGGAGAATTAAGAAATTGGCTTACCACACTGACTGCAAAGGAAATGTCAAGACGAGTAATTGTAAGATAATTCAATTTCCCAACCAATCTTCTATACTGTTCAGGATCATGTATAAGCTCCCCCTGATTTGGTAGAAGTTTAGTATTGGGATCCATGGGTGTATCAACAGACTTTGAACTCATCAACCCAGTTTCCTCTAAAATATCCATGGCATACTTCCTCTGAGATATAACAATACCATCATTGGACTATGCCACCTCAATACCCAAGAAATATCTAAGTTTGCCAAGATCTTTGGTATGAAAATGGTGACAAAGATGTTGTTTCAACTGAGAGATGTCATGGTTGTCACTACCTGTAAGAACGATGTCATCAATATATACTATCAAGTAAACACATCCAGTACTTTAGTGTCGATAAAAGACAGAGTGATATGCTTCACACCGAGTCATACCAAATTGTTGAACAACCTTGCTAAACTTTCCAAACCAGGCCCTAGGAGACTGTTTTAGGCCATATAGGGATTTGCAAAGATGACATACCATCCCAAAAGACTCCCCCTGAGCAACAAACCCAGGAGGTTGCTCCATATAGATTTCTTCTTGCAAATCACCATTGAGGAAAGCATTTTTAACATCTAGTTGATAAAGAGGTCATTGTTGAAGAGCGGCCATGGTAATAAATAAATGAACAGAAGTCATCTTTGCCACGAGGGAAAAGGTATCTCTATAATCCAACCCAAAAATTTGAGTATAACCTTTGGCCACAAGACGAGCTTTGAGGCGATCAATAGTACCATCAGGTCCAACTTTGATAGTGTCGCCGCCGTCAAAAAGAGGCGGTCGGAGCGACGCGATGGTTCCGACTTTCCAATTTTCGCATTTTTATGGGTGTGGTTACAATGCCTTTAGGTTGTCCGATAACCGGGCTGAACCTGGGGGCGAGATTTTTGAAAAGGTGTTCTTGGATTGTCCAGATACAGGGCTAACCCAAGAACTAATTTTGAAGGGTTCTTATGGAGTACGCCATCGATGTTTTTACCGAAACATCGAAAAAGGAGTAAAAAATGCGTTGATTTTCGAAAACCAACTTTGGTCGTTAAAACCAGAGTTTAGGTAAGGGAGTTAGTTACGTGTAAGGGAAGTGTTAGTTCCCTTACGACGCCCCTTTCGGGTTCCCTATGATAGGCCAGCTATTTTATAAATAAACTTTGTGAAAAGACGCTTTTACCCTTTTATTTGCGGAATTAAAATAATGACTACATGACCCTAATATCTATTACGCAATTTTATCATAAAAGTAAAGGCAATAAAGAGAGGGAGAGAAAGAAGAAACCTCTGAAGCAAGCTCTTTAGTTAATTTCTTGAAAATGAGGGTGCTTTTGGCAGCCCTTCGCTCTTTACAACGCCGAAAAAACTCTCGAAAATGCTATAAAAATCTCTAAGAAACTCCGGAAATGTTTCGGAGGGGTTCTAGGAAGATAATTTGAAGAAGTTGTAGAAGAGAAAGTGGAAAAATTGTGTGAAATGAGGGGAGGAGCGCTCACTATTTATAAGGATTCGCACCTGTCAGGTCGAGACGGTCGTCTCGTCTAACAAGGTCGAGACGGCGGTATCGACTTTTCCAGAAATGAGACGGCCTTCTCGCCAAACGGGAGGACGGTCTCGCCATTCGCAAGTGGCGAGACGGTCGTCTCGCCAAACGAGACGGCGGTCTCGACTTGCAGGAATGGCGAGACGGCGGTCCCGAAAAGTGAGACGGCAGTCTCGATCCCTAAAGGCGAAAATCCTTATTTTTAATGCAAAAAATCCTTCCTATCCTAGTATGGGGCCTAATAGTCTCTCCTAATGGCTTCTTAGGCTTCATCCATCCTCGAAAAGGAGGTCTTCTGGTCTTTATTATGAGGTCGGACAAGATTTGGGGTCTACAGATAGCAAACACCCACTTTCAACCAACAACAGATTTCCCAGACGGTAGTGAGACCAATTCCCAAGTTCCACTATTATGAAGAGCACTTAGTTCATCTAACATGGCCTGACGTCAACCAAGATGGGCTAAAGCTTCACAAACAGTTTTTGGAATGGTCATAGAAGAAAGAGAGGAAAGACATGTATAAAAAAGTAATGACAGTCGATGGTAACTCAAACCAATATAATGGGGAGAGAGATTACGTGTAGAACGGATACCTTTTCGAAGGACAATGGGAAGGTCAGACGCCATGTTACATCTGGAGGAGACAGAGTAGTTGACACTTGAGTGGAGTCACATGGTGGTGGTGTTAGAATCGCGCAGCGGAATGTTCGCGTGGTCGGACAAAAACCAAGAGGGGGGCTGAATTGGTTTCTTAACAAAAATTAGGTTTTTAAAATTTTTCCCAAACTTTACCGATTAAAAAGTTGTGTAAACGTAAATAAGATAGAGATAGAGTCTTACACAGGAGATTTATACTGGTTCAGATCAAAAGACCCTACGTCCAGTTGCTAATCACTCAAACAGAGGATTAATACTGTCACTATAATCACAGTTGTTACAAACATATTACAATGGAAAAGATAAAGTAAAGAAAACACCTCTCTTGAAATCTACAAGAGATGAAGAACAATTTTCCCTAGAGACGGCACAACACACAATCCACTAAGAACTCCACTTAGTGATTCTTATCGCTTCTAGCCCACACCAGGTTCCAAAAGCCCCTTTTTCTTGCAACAAACAGTTCTTTGGCACTCACAGCACTTAACTTTTGTATGAAAAAGGTTGTTCTTCTTTTCTGAGTGCCATAGAGAAGTTTAAGTAGAGAAATTAGGGTTTGGGAATTGGGATTTTTGAAACTAGGAGTCTTGGAATTAGGGTTTTCAAAAATAGGATTGATTTGAAGTTAAAAATCAAAATCTGACTGAAATTATCGATTAAATGAAGTGTTAATCGATTATTACAGAGCCAAAATCAACAGAACCCCAAAACTCTCCGTTTTAATCGATTAAAAGACCTATTAATCGATTAACAGGCCTGTTAATCGATTAACAGGTGTGTTAATCGATTAAACCAGTGAGCAGATACAGAAAATGGTTTTTCTCGCTGTTTTAATCGATTATTTCACCATTTAATCGATTAAAGCCGAGGCACTTTGATAAAATTGAGCTTTTTGAAGCTTCTAAGGTGCAGACTATGTACCGGCTATCTCAAACTCTAATATTACAGACTCAATCTAATCAAAACAGAGTTATTACACTATAAAACAAGTCTTCAACTCTCTACGTTCTTTTGTTCTTGAATCATCATCAAAATCAACAAGCTTCATGTCCATCAAGTCTAACATCAAGTCCTTGAATGTTCAACAATCTCCCCCTTTTTGATGATGATCAAATTTTTTTTTAAAGCCTTGTAATAACCTGTTTTATTTGTCATACTAACAAACACATTAAACATACCAGATAATATTTAAAAACAATAATATTAGGCTTTAAATATTTCTCCCCCTATTTTGATTATAATAAAAAATTGAAAGCATGCTTCAATAACAAGCATAAGAGCTCCCCCTCAAAATATGCATAACTTGGAGATAACTCCCCCTCAATCAAAGCATTAAAAGAACACCACATTTTATTTCAGAAATGAAAATACATTACAAATAAAGAGCAAATTTAAAATTCTTCACTATCATCACTATGAAAGTGTGCATCAAATCTATTTTCTAAATGACACACTTTATCATCTACATCAGATATACGGCGAATTATTTCCTCATGCCGTATTGCAGAAAGAGTGAAGAATGCCTGCATCCTCTGAGTGATATCAGATAACATGTCTTCCATAGATTGTCGGATTTCATGATGAGCAGAGGAAGTTCCAACACTTTGGATTTGATCAGAGGGAAACTTAGCAGCAGGAGGCATATCTTCATCAGAATCTTCATTATCATCACCTTCGTTTGGAACGTCATCCTTGTGAACATAAATATCGTTGACACGCACCATTTGGAGTTGGATTAATGTGTTGTCCAGGAGCGATTTAAATTATTCGTTCGTATTGTTTGTTCACCTTCGACATTTACTCCTTTGTATTCAAGAATACGAGAGACAAGGAGGGCATATGGAATTTTGAAGGTGGGATGACGTTTGGCTTTTAATATAGTCATGGTGACAAGAACGCCCCAATCTAAAGGCTCATTATTCATTATGGCATGAATAATACGAAGATCAATTGAAGAACATTGAGCATGATTCGTAGCCCGGGGACATAGGATCCAGACAAGTAGATGTAAAATCATGTGTTCCTCCTTCTTCAAAGGTCCAGCTAGAAGGAGACGCCCAATCTCCATGGAGGGGTTTCGCAGAAAAGAACGGTACGCCATGATCCTGTCAAAATCATCTAACTCACCATACACGTTAATAGCATCTTCTCTAATAGGAAAGTGGGCAACGTTTTCCCAAATATCATCATCAAGAATAATTGTGACACCCTTTACTCGAGAGGTAGCAATTTGATCTCTAAATTTGAACCTAGAGTAAAATACCCTAACTAAGTCAGGATAATACGTACCTTGCATTTGGATGAAAGGGAGAACTCCTTGAATTTCAAGGAGATTAGGAAAGTTGAATCTCCTATTGATGAACTGCTCACCAATAAGGAACTTAGGAGAAATAATACCACGTTCCTTCCAATAGGACAGAAATTCTTGTCGGTCTTCTGCATCAGAGATCCATCCTTCTACAGAATTAGGACGGGGATGAGATGAGGGTGCAGATCTTCTTCTAGTGGGGATTTTTGCACGAGAAGATGAGGCCATTGAAGGATTAGAAGAGTAACAAGAAGATTTAAGAGGACAAGTTAAGTGAGAAGAAGGCAAGATTGATAGAATGAGGCAAGAAAGCTTGATTTCAAGAGATAGAAGTGAGTAGAAGTGAAATGGAGGTCCCTATTTATAGCCAAGCATCTCCAACGGTCATATGAAAGTGAATAGGGGTCAAAAGAGCCATTGGCAACGACTAGGAATCCAAACTTGCCAGGTTTAATCGATTAAAACTCAAATTAATCGATTAAACCACTTCCAGACCCATTTAATCGATTAATTTGAGTTGTTAATCGATTAACACAGAGTTTAATCGATTAATGGGCAAATTAATCGATTAATCCAGAGAGAAATGTCATGTTTTGGGTATTTTGGATGCAAATAATCGATTATTACTCCAATTAATCGATTATTCCAGAGAGATCATCAAATATTTGATGTTTATGCACATGATAATCTATGAACATCCTACATAATGAATTATAACATTATAACCATCCAAAAAGTGTCTAATTAAGCATAATTTAAGCTATTTCTAATATCTCTAAGTCTCTTCTAAGATCATAGAATCTATCCTTGGGTAGAGGCTTAGTAAAAATATTTGTTAATTGATGCTTTGTATCAACGTACTCTATTTTACAGTTTCCTTTGCTAATATGATCTCTCAAAAAGTGATGTCTAATCTCTATATGCTTAGTCCTAGAGTGCATTACTGGATTCTTAGTAAGATTAATTGCACTCGTATTATCACACATTAAAGATATGTCATTTAGAAATATACTATAATCTTCTAGCTATTGTTTCATCCACAGAATTTGAGCACAACAATTACCAGCTGCAATATATTCAGCTTTAGTGGTAGATAAAGCAACACATGTCTGTTTCTTATAATGCCAAGATACTAAGGATGAACCTAACAAATGACATGTCCCACTAGTACTCTTTCTATCAATTTTGCATCCACCATAATCAGCATCAGAATATCCTATTAAACTAGTACAAGCATCAGATGGATACCATAAACCAAAACCAGTAGTTCCTTTTAAATATTTTAAAATATGTTTTACTGCAATTAGGTGAGATTCTTTTAGACATAACGAATTAGGTCTACTTTCAGTTAAGTATAATAGTGAACCTATCATACCTCTATACATAGATTGATTAACTTCCAAACCTGATTCATCCTTGTCTAGATAGCATGAAGTTCCCATGGGTGTGTTAGCTTCCTTTGAGGTGTCCATTCCAAACTTTTTAAGGATCTCTTTGCAGTATTTGGTTTGAGAGATGAAAATGCCATCTTTAAGTTGCTTGATTTGAAGTCCAAGGAAGAATGTCAATTCTCCCATCATAGACATTTCAAACTCTCCCTGCATTATCTTAGCAAATTCTACACATAACGAATTATCAATTGATCCAAAAATAATATCATCAACATATACCTGGACCAATAAGATATGCTCTTTTACTTTCTTTATAAACAATGTAGAATCAATTTTTCCTCTAGAAAAGTCATTTGAAGTTAGGAAACAACTTAGCCTTTCATACCAAGATCTAGGAGCTTGTTTCAACCCATATAATGCTTTCTTTAATTTAAAAATATGATTAGGATAACTAAAATCTTCAAATCCAGGGGGTTGCTCCACATAAACTTCTTCTTTAATAAAGCCATTCAAAAATGCACTCTTAACATCCATTTGATATAATTTAAATTTCATTAAAGATGCATAAGCAAGAAGTAGGCGTATAGCCTCTAACCTGGCAACAGGAGCATAAGTTTCATCATAATCTATACCTTCCTCCTGACAATAGCCTTTGGCAACAAGTCTGGCTTTATTCTTTGTTATGTTTCCATCTTCATCAAGTTTATTTCTAAATACCCATTTGGTTCCAATAACTTGATGTGATTCTTCCCTTGGGATTAATTCCCAGACTTGATTCCTTTCAAATTGGTTAAGTTCTTCTTGCATTGCTATGCACCATTGTTCATCTTTAAGTGCTTTCTCAACATTTTTGGGTTCTATCTGAGACACAAGCTACAGACATGCAGAAGTTAGTCATATTTCTAGTTCTTACCCCTTTTGAGATATCACCAATGATATTGTCTATTGAGAGTCCTCTTGGTGATTGTCATTCCTTTACTAATTCAGGTGTTTGAGAAGGCTCATTTTCTTCCAAATATAATTCATCAAGAGCCTCTCTTATATACTCATCATCACCTGCAAGTTCTTTATTTAACTCAAGAGGATTTCCCCCAAGGTCTACAATTTCATCAAAGGTAACATGAATAGATTCTTCAATATTTAATGTTCTTCTATTAAACACCCTGTAAGTCTTGCTAGTTAATGAATAACCTAAGAAAATGCCCTCATCAGCTTTTGAGTCAAATTTTCCTAAGTTGTCCTTTCCATTATTGAACACAAAACACTTACATCCAAATATTTTTAAATGAGCAACATTAGACTTTCTACCATTTAACAATTCATAGGGAGTTGATTTTATAATTGACCTAATGAGCATTCTATTTAAAACATAACAAGCAGTACTAACCGCATCAGCCCAAAAATATTTAGGAACATTATATTCATTTAACATTGTTCTAGCAAGTTCCTCTAATGACCTATTTTTCCTTTCAACTACACCATTTTGTTGGGGAGTCCTAGGAGCAGAAAAGTTATGTAATATTCCATTTTCTTCACAATAACTTGCAAACTTTTCATTTTGAAACTCACCACCATGGTCACTTCTTAAAACTTTAATTCTTAAGTCTTTCTCATTTTGAATTTGTTTTGCAAATTTTCTAAAGACCTTAAAGGCTTCACTTTTCATAGTTAGGAAAAATGTCCAAGTATACCTAGAGTAATCATCAACAATCACAAGACCATAATAATTTCCACCAAAGCTTTTTATCCTAGAAGGTCCAAATAAATCTAAATGTAATAATTCTAGGGGTTTTGAAGTGGAAATAAAATTCTTTGATTTAAATGATGATTTTACTTGTTTACCTTTTTGACATGCATCACACAATCTATCTTTTTCAAATTTTAACTTAGGCAAGCCAACAACTAAGTCTTTTGATATCAATTTATTCAAATGATGCATATTTATATGAGCTGCTCTTTTATGCCATAACCAAGGGTTCTCTTCCTTAGCAACTAAACATGTTATGCTAGAATCATGTAAACAATCCAAATCAATCAAGTATATGTTGTTATGCCTAATGCCTTTTAATTCTACATTTTCAGAATCTATCAAATGTATGGTGCAAAATTTACTTTCAAAGATTACCTTAAATCCTTTGTCACATAGTAGACTTATGCTAAGGAGATTATGCTTTAGTCCATCAACAAGAAGCACATCCTTAATCTCCAATGTGTTTGCACCACCTATATTTCCAATTCCAAGAATTTTCCCTTTGTTGTTGTCCCCATAAGTTACATATCCTTGTTCTTTAGCTTTGAAACTCACAAATTTCATTTTATCACCGGTCATATGCTTTGAGCATCCACTATCAAGATACCACATAGACTTCTTTGATTTGGAAGTTTCCTACAAAACAAGAACATAGTAAACTTAGGTCCCCATAACTTTTGGGTCCTTGGGGTTAGAGACACACAAATCATTTAACTATTGGAACCCAAATGTATTTACCTTTAGGAACACCAAAATGTTTTATTTTACATTTATTTGAAGTGTGACCTTGTTTCATACAGTAAAAACATGCTTTAGATGTAGCTTTAGAATAAGATGCATTTCTAACAATAGATGCTCTAGTTCCTTTTTCTACCCATACTCTTTTGTTTTTCCTTTTAGGCTTTTTCAAAGGAACTTGATGATTTACACTATTTTGAGCTAAAACAATTTTATCCTTCTTAAAATCACTTATCTCCTTTTCGGCTTTGTCTAGCAAATGGTTAAGAATATCTATGTCATATTCATATTCTTTACAAGTTGCACATGCTAAGTTCTTATCATCATTCTCATCTAAACATACAATTTTCGTTTCTAAGGATTCCTTTTCTTCTAAACATGTGATTTTCATTTTTAATGAGTCAATTTCCTTTTCGGATCTACTTAAACTCTTCTTCACAACTTTATATTCATTTTTCAAATTCTTAAAGGCACTAAACAATTCATTGTAAGCATTTTGCAGTTCATCATAGTTATTATCATCATCACTTGAGGATGAGTCGGAATCACTTACCTCAAAATCGGAAGATATGTTGTCATTTGCCATTAAGCAAATATTTGCTTTTACTTCTGAGTCACTTGATTCCGAACTTGAATCACTGTTGTCCCAAGCAATATAAGCTTTCTTCTTGAAGAACTTTTTGCTTTTGTTTTCTTTGTTCTTCTTATTTGGACATTCGGTCTTTACATGTCCTGCTTCACCACAACCATAACATTTTATATTTACGAAAGTACTTTCTCTTACCTTTCCTTTACCTTTGAATGGTTGTCTTCCTTTAGCTTTCATAAATTTGCTGAACTTCTTTATCATAAGACTCAATTCTTCTTCTTCGTTCTCCGAGTCTTCTTCTTCCTTTTTATTTTTACCTTTGGAAATTTCGGTTTTGAAGGCTAAGTTCTTCTTTTGATATTGTCCTTCTTCTTCATTTAGCCTTCCAAGTTCAAGCTCATGCTCTCTAAGCTTTCCAAAGAGCGCCGCCATAGACATTGTGGAAAGATTTTGTGACTTCGAGATGGCCGTCACCTTAGGTTGTCATTTCCTATCCAAAGATTTTAAAATTTTAACATTCAATTCATCAACGTCAAAGATTTTACCTAATCCGGTGAGATGGTTCACAATATGAGTGAAACGCTTTTGAATGTCAAATATCGTTTCGCCTTGTTGCATCCGGAACATCTCGTATTCTTGGATTAGGGAATTCTTCCGTGCTCTCTTAACGTCGTCAGTACCTTCGTGGGTCACTCTTAGCATTTCCCACATCTCCTGAGCACTTTTACAAACAAAGATCCTGTAAAACTCGTCAAAGGTTAAAGCAGATGAAATTATATTCCTAGCCCTAACGTCAAATTGTGCTTTTCTGTTTTCCTCTGTTGTCCATCTAGAAAAAGGTTTGGGAACGTCAACACCGTTCTCAGTAACTTTAGGAATATAAGGACCGTTTAAAATAGTGTCCCAAACGCCTCTATCAACAAACTCTAAAAAGATTTGCATTCTTACTTTCCAGAAAGGATAATTTTGACACGCAAAAAGTGGGGGTCTGTTGATAGATGCACCTTCGGCAAAAGTTTGATTTTGTCCGACCATTTTCAAAAAGTTTGAATGACTATCAAAGCAAGCTCTGATACCACTTGTTAGAATCGCGCAGCGGAATGTTCGCGTGGTCGGACAAAAACCAAGAGGGGGGGTGAATTGGTTTCTTAACAAAAATTAGGTTTTCAAAATTTTCCCCAAACTTTACCGATTAAAAAGTTGTGTAAACGTAAATAAGATAGAGATAGAGTCTTACACAGGAGATTTATACTGGTTCGGATCAAAAGATCCTACGTCCAGTTGCTAATCACTCAAACAGAGGATTAACGCTGTCACTATAATCACAGTTGTTACAAACAGATTACAATGGAAAAGATAAAGTAAAGAAAACACCTCTCTTGAAATCCACAAGAGATGAAGAACAGCTTTCCCTAGAGACGGGACAGCACACAATCCACTAAGAACTCCACTTAGTGATTCTTATCGCTTCTAGCCCACACCAGGTTCCAAAAGCCCCTTTTTCTTGCAACAAACAGCTCTCTGGCACTCACAACACTTAACTTTTGTATGAAAAATGTTGTTCTTCTTTTCTGAGTGTCATAGAGAAGCTTAAGTAGAGAAATTAGGGTTTGGGAATTGGGATTTTTGAAACTAGGAGTCTTGGAATTAGGGTTTTCAAAAATAGGATTGATTTGAAGTTAAAAATCAAAATCTGACTGAAATTATCGATTAAATGAAGTGTTAATCGATTATTACAGAGCCAAAATCAACAGAACCCCAAAACTCTCTGTTTTAATCAATTAAAAGACCTGTTAATCGATTAACAAGTCTGTTAATCGATTAACAGGTGTGTTAATCGATTAAACCAGTGAGCAGATACAGAAAATGGTTTTTCTCACTGTTTTAATCGATTATTTCACCATTTAATCGATTAAAGCCGAGGCACTTTGATAAAATTGAGCTTTTTGAAGCTTCTAAGGTGCAGACTATGTACCGGCTATCTCAAACTCTAATATTACAGACTCAATCTAATCAAAACAGAATTATTACACTATAAAACAAGTCTTCAACTCTCTACGTTCTTGTGTTCTTGAATCATCATCAAAATCAATAAGCTTCATGTCCATCAAGTCTAACATCAAGTCCTTGAATGTTCAACAGGTGGTTGTGATTGGTTTCGGCAACTATAAACCTGAAGAGGCAATGAAGAAGAAGCTGACTACGGAGCAGAAAATAATGGTGAAGAAGACACAGTTAGAGGGTCACAAACAATCGGAACATTAAATGTACTAGGAGTGTTGACAAGATTGGATGGAGACAGAGGTGAAGATTGACTTTTAAAATAAAAAGAGAACTCATCAAAGGTGACATCTACAAACACAAAATAACGGTTAAGAGAAGGAGAAAAACATTTGTATCATTTTTGTGATCTTGTAAACCCTAAGAAAACACATTTATGTGATCTAGGAGAAAGCTTGTCAAGACCAGAACTGAAATTATGAACAAAGCATGTAGACCCGAAAACTCTTAAAGGTAAGGGATGAAGTGGTTCATGAGGGAATAAAATGGAATGAGGTATTTTATTATCTAAAACCGAAGATGGCATGCGATTAACGAGATAACATGCAGTAAGAAGAGCATCACCCCAAAAATGCTGAGGAACCTCTCCATGAATTAAAAGAGTGCGAGTTATTTCAATAAGATGTCTATTTTTACGTTCAGCTACACCATTTTGTTGAGGTGTATAAGCACAAGAAGTTTGATGCAAAATACCATGAGAAGCCATGAATTGTCTAAAAGAATGAGAAAGATATTCACGACCATTATCACTGCGCAAAACTCTAATAGAAATACCAAACTGAGTTTGAATTTCATTGAAAAAAGTTTGAAAGATATGAAATAATTCAGAACGATTTTTCATCAAAAATAACCAAGTGCATCTGGAATAATCATCAATGAAAGTAACAAAGTATTGAAAACCTAAAGTAGACTTAACGCAGCTAGGTCCCCAAATGTCAGAGTGAACCACGACAAAAGGGGATGAAGCACCACGTGTGACACTACAAGGAAAGAAAGTACGACTATGCTTGCCTAATTGGCACGACTCACATGCCAAACTAGACAACTTAGATAAGGCAGGGACAAGCTGTTGTAACTTGACAAGACTTGGATGACCTAACTGAGCATGAAGAAGAGAGGGAGACTTTATAATTACACCAACATGTGTAAAGGGACGAAGATGATAAAGACCATGAGACTCACATCCTGTGCCAATCACCTATTTCGAACTCCGATCCTGTAAACACACAGAATTGTCGGTAAAAGAAACAACACAATCAAGAGAACGAGTTAGATGATTGATGGATAATAGGTTAAAAGGAGACTCAGGGACATAAAGAACATTATCAATGGTTAAAGAAGGGAAAAGTTTAACAGTTCCAACACCATGAGATGATACTCTAGAGCCATCAGCTAGTGTAACAGAAGGTAAAGGATTAGGAGAGGATAAGGAGGAGAACAAAGATTTATTACCAGTAATATGATCAGTGGCTCCTGAATCAAAAACCCAAGGACCAGAAGAAGATTGGGTCAAACCAGCAAAAGATGTACCTGTGTGTGCGGCAGACACAATGGAACTAGAAGAATATTGATCCTTATACCATTTGAGAAATTTATTGAACATAGTAGGTGTGTCTGATGAAATAGAAGAAGGAGGATCCTTAGCAGATAAAGGTGGAGAAAGATCAGTCTAAGCAACTGCAGCAGATTGAGGAGGATGACCATGTAATGCATAACACTTGTCAATCTTGTGACCTAGCTTGCCACAATGTTCACACTCATGTAATGCATAACACTGGTCAATCTTGTGACCTAGCTTGCCACAATGTTCACACTTAGGACGCCCTTTTCCCTATTTGCAAGGGCGAGTTCAGTCATCACGGTGAGATACCAATGCAGAAGAATCATTAACAGAAGCAGGTGTGTCAGGGTTGAGTTTTGTTGATATACATAAAAGAGTGGAGCAGGTCGATGTCAAGGTGGGGACAACCAGAGAACCCAAAATCTGATCACGAATATGTGAATATTGATCAGCAAGTCCATGTAATGCCCCTAGCATGAAGAACTTTAATCGTTGTGCTATCTCGGTGGCAGGGTCGGGGGAAGGAGGTAATAACTCATTGAACTCATGAAAAAGAGCATGAATTTTGCCGTTTTGGAAAAATTACTTTGCTTGGGACAAACAAGATTCTAGGTTGAGGGGAGTTGTTAAGTGGTAAAAAGTTGTTATAATTATGCCTTGAATTGTTATGAAACCACTTAACTTATGTAAATTCTAATATATTTTTCTCCCAATATAGGATAAATTTGAGAATACCTTGATACAAGTGTAAGAAGCATAATTGTCAGCATAATTGGAGTAAAACTGGAAGAAGGAAGAAGATTTTCAGCATGAAAGTTGCTTAAGCTTGAGCGAATATCAGTTATTCTTCTCTAGAAGTCAGTCGCTCAAGCGTAAGAAAATTCTCTTGAGCAAATGTTAGTTATTCTTCTCTAGAGTTCACTCCCTCAAGCGAGTGTTTTGTCGCTTGAGTGAAAATAGGAAACTTTCGCTTGAGCGAAAGTTGTCGCTTGAGCGAAAGGCGCGATGCCTAATTTTTCCTATAAAAAGATAAGATGTATTTTGAGAAAAGCAAGCGATTTTGGGGAGAAGAGGCACAACTACTGTTAGGGTTTCATCCAATCTTCATCAATCCTTCAATTCTTCCTCATTTGGAGCATTGTAATGGCCAACATGAGTGGCTAACTTCATTCTCTTAGGATTTGGTGCACTTCCTTTGAACTCTTTTGTATCATGGTGATATTTTGAGATATTAATCTATGTTTTGATGTTGTTATTCTTATCCTTTGTGCTTTGGAATGATTTATTCTTGATGTTTGGGATATGATTGGAAAATATATCTTAAATCCTAGATCACGGTAACAATATTTGTTACGTTAACTGCCAGGAATGGAATGAATGTATCAATTGCTTAACACCCTAAACCTAATGCTGGAAAATCTCTTAATTGTGTGAGGAATCAACATTTATTAGGTTTTCTTATGAACTTCATGTGTGAGGAATCAACATGGATGATTTGAGTAGGTGGCATCAACATTGTTAGGTTAATTGACGTTCTTAATTGACATAGTCATTACAAAAGAGGGATAAGGAAGGAAGTCAATCCTAAGTGCCTTTAATTGATCTTTTCTCAACAATTTACAGTTCTTTGTCATTTAATTTCAATTCAACTTTTTATGCAAAATCCAATTTGTTTTAATCCACCTAGTAAGCATATAATTGAGAATTTTTATTGAAACCGTTCCTCGTGGGATCAACTTTTATTTAATCAAAATACTATACTGTGATTGATAATTTTGGTACGCTTGCCAATAATTCAACATCCTCCATTGTCATCTCCTCTGTATCATTTGACTCCTCTATAGCCACTACAATATAGTCGAACTTCGTTGAGAGAGTAAGTACTATTTTTTCAACCATACACTGTTCTGTCACAGCTGCTCCACATGCTCTCATTGAATTAACCAAGAGCTAGACTCTATTGAAATATTCTACAACCCTCTCTGATTCCAACATGGCCATCAACTCAAACTGCCTTTTGAGAGCCTACCGTTTCACCTTCTTGGTTTTCTCTGCTCCACCATGTACTTTCTGCAAAATATCTCAAGCTTCTTTCGTCGCTTTCGCCTTGGAGATCTTTTCAAAATTCACCGTATCCACACATTGGTGAAGAAGACAACGAGCCTTGCAATCCTTTGTTCTGTTTGTAGCTTCTTCTTTCTCCTTCGCACCATCTCTGACCACTTCCAACAATTCTTGATAGCCAAGAATAGCCTCCATCCAAATGACCCAATGATTATAGTTCTTGCCATCAAGCACTGGTAGGTTAGATACGAAATGTCTGCTTCCATTGGCTGCCATGACTTTCGTTCTCAATATCTGAACCTTTGCTCTGATACCACTTACTGGAGAGCAGAGAAGAATTAAGAAATGTTGTATGCACACAACGTGTTTGTATATTTGTGTAAGTGTTATATGAAAGGTATCAAATACAACAAAGAGAGCTAACTCTTATATACATAGTTAATCACCAAAACAAAATTATAACAGCACTAAACCAGAAACTGAATTATAACATAATACAACATAGAAGTAAAAAAAAAAAAACACTTATTAGTAAAAAATAAGAATTAAGTGTTTGATTTATATATTTATGACTTAAAAAAATTTAATTAAACTTAAACTTTATGTTTATTTAATTTAAAATCCTCCCTACTACTACTCATAAAAATGGGTCCTTATAGTTTACTCATCAATTTTTATTTCTAATTTTTTTAATAATTAATTTCTATTAAATTATTTTATATTAATTTTTTAGAGACACGTTTATTTTCAATTATATTTTTCATCCACTATATTTTTGTAAGATTTTGTTTAAAAAAAAATCTAAATTCAGTTTTAGTCGTTCCAACCTGTGGGTTATCATAGTGAAAATTATCATTCATTTAAGAACTCACTATCTCGTCGGGAACAATAAAATTAGCAGCTACTGTTAAGAAAAACAAAAAGTTAATTTTGGTTAAGAAAATAACTCCAACCGGTAGTAGTAAATCTAAGGGGCTGCTTTGTGGGTTTTAATTTTAATTTTTAAAAATTAGTTTTTGTAAAATAGCGGGAAGAACTGTTATTATATATATATATATATATATATATATATATATATATATATATATATATATATAATTTTAAAGATAAAAAAGTAATTTGAAAATAGTTAAATTTCAGAGTGGGTTTAGAAGTGGAAAAGAGAGGGGGAGAGGGACGAAAGAAAGAGAGGGGAAAAGAAAATATTATCTCTATTCTTAAATTTGTGTTATTTAAGATAGAATTATAAGAATTAAGATAAACATATTTTTAACAAATTTGTTTATTTCGTTTATTATTATCCATATTATTTTAGTTTTTTAATAAATTTGATTAAAAATAAGAATATAATTAATATAAAAATAATTAATACATTCTGAAACCTGCCACAAATATTTAGAAACCGATTTTTCTTGAAAATAAAAACTATAATTATTTAAAAGCGGAAGATTGAAAAATCCAAGAATAACGTACTCTTGGAAAAGTGAAATGTAATGTAACATAAGAGTTTATGTAACATAAGAATCAACGTACTCTTAGAATCTAATTTTTTCAGTCGGGGATATGAATGTAGTGTATTTATAAATTTTTTATTATTTAAAAGTTGAGACTGTGAGTAATTTATATATATATATATATATATATATATATATATATATATATATATATATATATATATTTTTAAATAAATTGAGATATTTTTAAAAATAATAATATCTTTTATTTAAAAATTGACTTTAATAATATTATCTTAATGGATATAAATGTATAAAACTTTTTAGATAAAATATATTCTACTTTTTAATATTTTTTCAGATATTTTTAAATGTAAAAGTTAATGAATTTAAAGAAATCCAGAAGAAAAACATAAAATGGCTCACTACCCAATTCATGAAGATCTTAAATAATCATCTTTCTTATTGTACTTGTAGCACTTCGCTGTGAAGGCCCATTTCGTGCCCATCTCGCCAAGTTATTGGTAGCTTTTTTAAAGGGTTTCTGAGATGAATCTCCAAATGGGCACAAGTTTTTTGACAAATATTTCATTTGACATTTCCCATTACACAACGACAATCAGATCTTAAGAACTTTAATTTATTTTTAAAGAATTTTGATTATAAAACTAATGATTAAATACATACCATTTGTTTGGCGGAAATGAAAAAAAAAAAGTAAGTGAGAAATAAAATAAATAAAAAACATTTTGATATTATTTTATTGAAGTAAAAGACAAAAAATTGTTAGAGTAAGCTGCATCTAAATAATTTGACTGCATACTAGAATGCAATAATAAGATATAAGTTTTTAAAAGTGATTTTGGCATAATTTGTTTGGGTGGAAAGGAATTAGTCGTATGGTATACTATGAGTTGGACTGTATATTTAAAAATGTAACATATAATTATTAAGATTATTTTCTTAATTGATTACAATGTGATACCATATAAAGTTCATAAAAAATTATAATAAATAGTTTATTATTGAGATGCATATTGATAATTGACATGACACATGAATTGCTGATATAATAATATGTTGACGTAACAATTATATTGCACAAATTGTCATCACAATTTCAAAAATATGCATATTTTGTGATTTTTTTTTTCATATTTAACACTTAAATTTCAAATTTCCTATAAAGATTAACCATATTAAATATTAACCATGTTACACTAGTTATTTTGTGTAAATATCAAATATTGACTATGTTATTTTTAAGTTGGGCCTTTTTATGGGGATTTAGCACATTACACATGATTCTGTGAAGCTCCTATTTTTTTTAACCCTGTAGTGGCACTCCTTGTAGTCATATTGTTTATGCATTATTTGTTTTGAATATATATATATATATATATATATATATATATATATATATATATATATATATATATATATATATATATATATATATATATATATATGGTGTTGGAGGACCAAATGTTTGGAGAAATCGATGCATTCAATTTTTGTTATATCGTTTTAATAATTTTAATTTAAAATTTCCTATGAAGTTATGCATTTCTATTGACCCTAGGTTCTCTAATGCGGTCTCGAAATTGAAATTTAAATATTGTAAAGTATAAAAACCAAAATATAAAAATAGTACGAAAATAAGTACTAATATGCAAAGCATACCATGTATTAGTCATATGTTAACTTATTTTAATGGTAGGATCCAAAGTGGATTTCAAATTGCTTGTAAATAGACTAAAGTAGATTAATTTATAAAAACACAATCAGGTAAAGGTAAAATAGATAGTGATCCAAAGCATAGTTAGAAAAAATAGTTGCAAAAAATAACTATAAAATAGTGTATAACCTGACTTTGAAAAACAATTTTACATTGTTATTCAATTATAAATAATATTTTAATTTTTATATTAAATATTATTTTAAAAATCATAGCATAAATAATTTTTTTATTGCTTGAGAGGGTAAAGTATATATCCATTAAACTAAAACAATAACTTCCTACGTGGTTCAGTTTTATGTCTTTTCTTAATTGAAGTCCAACATAGTTTTTTTTTTCACTTTCATTTTTTTTTCCTACGAACCATAATGTTAAATGATAGAAATATATATGTATTTTTAACTCTTGCATGTGATTTCATGGTGTGGTGGAACAAATGTTAGAGGAGGAGGAGGAGAAGAGGAAGAAACAGAAAAAGTGTAATGCATTGAGAGAAGTGGCAAAAGAAAAAGAGCATCAAATTCATAGAAGATTATATTGGCAAAATTTGGATCATGTATATATATGATACATAATTTAAATATGTTAGAGTCATTATTTATTAAGTCGAATAATAAAGTGATCTGACTAAATTAAAAAGTTTGGCTAAATGCATATGTCATGAAAATAAAATTGTGTAGAGACCATAGAACAATTTCTAATTTGATGAGGGGCGAAATTAGAAATACTAAAACTTAATTAATTAACTTAATTCTGGTTATTTTAAGGGGTCATAATCCCCTTCTGGGAGCACGTAGACAGAACATAAGTTTCACTCTCGTTCTTTTATTTCTATCCCCATCAAGAGAAAAAATCAAGAGGGAAATACAGGTACTCTTCAGGTGAAAGACCATAAGATCAATATAATGTTCTACAAAGACATCATCATTATGACTAATTCAGGTACGTTTTCGCATTCAGTTTACAGCATGTTTATCAGTATGAGATTTGATCGTTAGAATCAAAATCAGGATTATTATTATTATTAATTGTCCAACAATTGGTATCAGAGCTACTCATACTTGATTCATGTCTATTTAATTTATAGAACATTAATTATGAAAATTAGGATTAATTTTGTTTTAAACAATTCAAATTACCCAATTTTTATGAACCCTAGGTGGAGAATAATCTCCAATTTTCGTGAACCCTAAAATTTAAATTTCGGGATAACATCCCCAATCTACTTCTGCTTGCTGATGGAACCATGGAGGAAGTTATAGATTCTTCTTCTTATTCGTTTTTCCCTTTTATTTCGGTTTAAGTTTCAAGTTTTACTGAGAAAGAAATAGTGTTTCAAAATTCAATCTTTCTTGTATTGGGTTCTCTGTTCTTTTGAATCTTTTGTTTTTATTTATTTATTTATTCTGGGTTTTGTTTTCGCTTTCTTTTCATGGTGGATATGGATGGGTTTGGAATTGGGGGTGATGTTTGAGGAGTTCCCAACATAGAGGATCTTAGGCAACTGGTGAATGTTTCTTCAGGTGTGACTGTTATTATTTTATTTCCTTTATCCTTTGGGGATTTAAGGGAAGTTGATATTAAATTCCCTATTTAGGGTTTGAGTGATTACTGTTTAATCCCCTTTTAGGGTTTAGAGCAGTGTGTTAAAGAGGGTCATAACTATCTCTATTTCATCCCTAGTGTGATTTTAGAGAGATGTTCATCCTTTATGTGTTGGTGGAAAATGAGGTGTTTTTCATCCTTTGATTTGTTCAAAGGAGGTGTTCATCCCTAATGGGATTCTAAGGAGGTGTTCATCCTTAGTGGAATTCTAATAAGGTGATTATCTTTTGAATTAGTTTGCAAATATTAAATATTTGGTTTTGTTATATAAATAAAATATTCAATTTTTTGGTAGTTTAATATTTTTTGTGAGCAAATTGAGTCAAGAAGTCACCAAAGTAACCTCTCTTGAATTGAGCAGTTCATGAAAAATATTGAATGTTAGTGTTCGTGTATATTCATGTGAGTATTAGTCGGCCCAAAAAAAGATTAATATTTGGCCAAATTGCATATACACTTGTAATGATAAACATGTGATAATTATAAGGATTTGTTTTGTCGATGATAAATCCATCCAAAGACTAGTTTGTTGTTGGACGTGTTTTATTGTCAATGTTTGATTATTACAACAAGATACCTCTAGCAGTTAATATTATAGTCCAAAGACTTGATATTGATGGTGCATTGAGTGTCTTGAGATGGGTTAAACCATTATTTGAATATATATTTATAATTATTTATTTTTAATATAATGTGAGCATAATTAGTTTATTTCTCGTGTTCTAAATTCAGCTACAATTGCTTCGTATCTCGCCAATTTAAATTATGTTCCAATCCTCAAAAGTATGTTTCTTACTTTGGTCTGTTCTGAAGTCAATTTAGCGTCAATACCTAGTAACACTTGGTGGTTAGACTCAGGGGCAACTACTAACATCAGTGTTTCTATGAAAGGTTGCCTAAGCTACCGGAAGCCAATTGATTCTAAAAAAAATGGATATATGTTGGAGATGGAAAATCGGTAGAGGTGGAAGCTATAGGGCATTTTAAATTGTTATTGAGTACTGGTTTTTATTTGGATTTGAAAGACACTTTTGTTGTGCCGTCATTTAGATAGAATTTGGTTTCAGTTTCTTATTTGGACAAATTAGGTTATTTGTATTCATTTGGAAACAATAAGTTCAATTTGTCTTTTAATTCAGATATTGTTGGAACTGGTTCACTTTTGGCTTATGATAATCAGTATTTACTTTATATTGTGGTCACCTATAATGAAACCTTTAATACAGAATCATGTGGTACTAAATGTAAAATTGAAAATACTCACTCAAGTGCATTATGGCACAAGTGCTTAGGTCACAATCGAATCGTGGCGCTTGGGCTTGTGTTACACTCTTAAAGATATGATAAGGAGTATGATTTGTCATTCCACCTTACCGGAATCACTATGGGGAGAGGCACTAAAAACGATAACTTATATTTTAAATAGAGTACTAATTAAAGCAGCTACAAAAACATCTTATGAGCTTTGGACTAGGCAACAGTATGTCTGAAGCATTTTCATGTGTGGGGTTGTCCAGCTTAGGCAAGGCCTTATAAGCTAAATGAAAAGAAATTGGACTCCCGAATAGTAAGTAGTTATTTTATTGGTTATGCTGAAAGATCAAGGGGATATAAATTTTATGATCCCACATTAAAGACAATTTTGAGACGGGAACTACTACGTTCTTTGAGGATATTGAGTTTGGGGGGAAGAATAAGATTAAAAACTTTATCTTGGAGGAAGAATCGGTAACAATTCCAGAACCGATTCAAATAGTTACTTTTGATAAAGTAAGTTCGGAACCTCCACAAGGCATTTATGATGAACCCATTACTCAAGATGATTTGGTTGTTCATGAAGAACAAACTCAAGATCCTCAAGAACCTGTGAATCATGAGCCAATAACTTTGCGGAGATCCACTAGAGAAAGAAGAAGTGATATTTCGGATGATTACATGATATTTTTTCAAGAACATGAGAAAAACAATGATATAATGGAAGATGACCCAGTTAACTTCCGTCAAGCTATGCAAGGTTCTAACTCTCAAAAGTGGATTGAAGCAATGAAGGAGGAGTATAAGTCCATGCAAGACAATAAGGTTTGGGAACTTGTCCCATTACCAGAAGGAATGAAACCCATTGGTTGCAAGTGGATATTTAAGACCAAATGGGATTCTAAAGGTAATGTGGAAAGGTATAAGACTCTTCTAGTAGCTAAGGGCTATATCATAAAGGAAGGGATTGACTTTAAATTCTCTTTCTCTCCAGTTTCATCGAAAGACTCTTTTAGGACAATCATGGCTCTTGTAGCACATTATGATTTGGAGCTTCATCAAATGGATGTCAAGATGACATTTCTCAATGGCAACATTGATAAGACAATTTATATGGTACAACCAGAAAATTTTGTGCAGGGAGATCCAAAGAATATGGTTTGCAAACTGACAAAATTAATTTATGGACTAAAACAAGCATCTCGTCAATGGTACTACAAATTTCATCAAGTAATTCTCTCATTTGGCTTCGAGATGAATATTGTTGATGATTGTGTGTATCGCAAGTTTAAAGGGAGACGAGTTTAGTCTCAATTAGTGCCCAAAGGGGAATTTGGAAATTGAGGAAATGCAAAAGATTCTCTATGCATCAGCTGTAGGGAGTTTGATATATGCCCAAGTATATACACGTCCAGACATAGCATACATAGTTGGGATTCTAGGCAGATATTTAAGTAATCCAGAAATGGACCATTGGAAAGCAACGAAAAGGGTCATGAGATATTTAAAGAAAACAAAAGATTATATGCTCACATACAGAAGGTCAGATCAGTTTGAGATCGTTGGGTTTTCTGACTTGGACTTTGTAAGATGTCAAGATAGTTTGAAATCCACTTCAGGTTGCATTTTCATGTTGCCAAGTGGTGCGGTTTCTTGGCGCAATGTTAAGCAAACCCTTACAGCTTCATCCACTATGGCAGCAAAATTTGTAGCATGCTATGGGGCATTAAATCATGGAATATGGTTGAGAAATTTTGTCACAGGGCTACAAATTGCGAAAGACATTGAAAGACCACTTAAGTTATATTGTGACAACAAATCAGCTGTATTGTTATGGAAAGAGTACAGAGTGGACAAATTTCCATAGAAAAATTAGGGACAACCTCCATGATAACAAATCCTCTAACTAAAGGACTTCCGCCCAAGGTCTTTCATGAGCATGTTGCTCACATGGGTGTTTTACAGTTTGAGGAATTTGTGGTTTAGTGGGAGTTAGTCACTTTCATATATTTTATGTTCTATGTTTAATTTCATGTATGTATACATTAATTATTATTTTTTTGGACATATTTGGTTATCTATAGATATGCGGTTTTTCGTTCATTCATTACACTTTGTACATTAAGGTTATTATATCGATCTCGATAAGTTAAAGTTTGGACCAGTTGAAAATAGACATGTACAAATCACCTTCACGTAATTTTTCATGCTACACATTTCATAATGAATCCATATCATTTGGTTATGTCAGGATGAGTAATCATTGTTGGTTTTAGTTGCGATGATGCAATGAAAAGATGGTTTGGTTCTATATCCTGATATGATTAATGGACAGGACTTTTGGAGTATGTTAAAGGAATATAATGACAATTTTGAGCTCATAAAGTCTAACACATTTGTAAGGTTGTAAGAACATATATATTTGTGACCAGTGGGAGATTGTTGGCAAAATTTGGGTCATGTATATATATGATACATAATTTAAATGTGTTAGAGTCATTATTTATTAAGCCAAATAATAAAGTGATCTGACTAAATTAAAAAGTTTGGCTAAAGGCATATGTCATGAAAATAAAATTGTGTAGAGACCATAGAGCAATTTCTAATTTGATGAGGGACCAAATTAGAAATACTAAAACTTAAGTAATTAACTTAATTCTAGTTATTTTAAGGGGTCATGGTCCCCTTCTAGGAGCACGTAGGCGTAACATAAGTTTCACTCCCATTCCTTTCTTTTTATCTCCATCAAGAGAGAAAATCAAGAGGGAAATACAGGTACTCTTCAGTTGGAAGACCATAAGATCAATATAGTGCTCTACAAAGACATCATCATTATGGCTAATTCAGTGTACGCTTTCGCATTCGAGTTTACAACATGTTTATCGAGTATGAGATTATGTTTATGTTTGATCATTAGAATCAAAATCAGGATTATTATTATTATTAATTTTCCAACGGAATATGTGTATATCATTATTCTGGATCCAATTTTTTCAAAAACTTTTTAGAATGAGTTTTTTAGAAATATTTTGGATTAACTTTTCTTAAAGCTTTTAAAAAGCATTTTGAAATTAGTTTTCTTGAAAAAATTCTTTTAAAAAGGTCAATATAAAATATTTATGGACAACTTTTAGAATGAGTTTTCTAAAAAAATTTGGAATGAACTTTTTGAAAGCTTTCCATAAGTGTTGTAGAATAAGTTTTCTAAAGTATTTTTGGAAAGTTAATTCTGAAATATTTCAAAAAGCTTATAAAAAAGATAATCCAAAATATTTCTAGAAAGCATATTTTAATTTTTTTTTGAAAAAGCTCATTCCGAAATCTATATATATTAAGGATAATATTGTTATTTTAGATGAATATGAAATAAAAAAGAAAGTATAGGAATGCATAAAGAAAGGTTCATTCTTCCTTCACCCTATAATTTCTACTTATACCCCATAACTCATGTAAAATGATTGAAATATCTTTTTACTAATTTTTGTTTGAATCTCTATTTTTTTTTTCATTCTTGTGCTCCTCTATACCTCCATAACTCCTACATCTTCATTTTGTTGTCCTTCCACCTCTATTGAAGATCATTGTTATCCTATAAGGTTGTAAATTGTTAATGTTTTGTTCTTATTATAGAATAATTATCCTAATGTACATGAAAATTGGACTAAAAGTGTATATAAGAATCTACAATGCTAAATCTGAAATGTATTTTTGGACTCAAAAGTGAGTTTCATAACAACTAATTCAAAATGTACCTCCGAACACCCATTCCAGAAATGCATTCCAAATTAGTTGTTCTGAAAGTCATTTCTAGATTGGGTACTCCCAAAATACATTCGGATTGAGTGTTTTGGAAATGAGTTTCGAAACAGATCAATCCATAATACATTTATGGAACACCCAATCTGAAAATAAGGTTTAAAAATCTAAACATGTTTTGATGAACTTCTTTTTGAGCAGTTAATGCATATAAATGTTAATGTTATAAAATTTAAAAATAATTATTTTTTCTTGTAGAATTATGACAAGTTAAAATGTGTTCCCCATGACAAAAAATGAATAAATTGGGGGTTTCACACCTACGGATTACAATTGTAATTTAGTTACCTAGGCTTGAAGCACCCATGTGGGTGCTCGGTGCTAGTTATGACGTGATAGATAAGGACCCATAGGTGAGATGACCATCATATTAGATGGTGTATCTCATTATTGCACCTACCAATTGTTAGTCAAATTTGTGATTGTATTCGCTGTAGAGGTGTTGGTAGAGCTCTTAAGAATTGATTTTGTAATGACTTCTATAGAGACGAAACATTGTAGAAGTCGACATGTCTGTCTTAATTAATTATAAGAAATGTTCGATGATGCTTATACACATAAAAAATGGAGAATTGCAACTCAAACATATTTAATGCATCTTGTAGGTTGCACTATTTTTGTTGACAAAAGTGCGACCCCTATTAGTGTATCATATTTTGGTCTATTTCGAGATCGTACCACTTGTTATGGATATTCTTAGGGATTAGTTGTACTCACCCATATGTATGAACAACTTGATGATGCATCGTATGCCAATACAAATTAGTTAGCTAGATATGCAACTTTATTTCAAGTATAATTATTATTTGATTCATTTAATATGTTAGCTTAACATGGAGTGGACTTTTATTAATTTTTTTAATTAAACATGCCTAGATATATGAACATTTTCTTGGAATAGGTTTCAAAGAAGTGGTAGAGGATTATGTGAGGGATCCCCCGTTGTATGAAGTATGCGGTTGGTAGATTCCCTTTTTAGCTTAACCATCTATCATTAATTGCAGTCACATAGATGTCCTATGATGATCATAGGGAAGCCCAATTGTTCAACTTTATTACGATGTTCTCTGGGTACATTAGATTAAGCTCTCTTTACCATCTACACTAGCCTGGATTATGTCCTTCAATAATATGGATATGTTCGAAAAATTCCATGTCATCTATTTGTCCTAAGCTCTAAAGCATCGATATGTTGGTTAGACCAACGTATTCATATCCAATATAGATACATGCTGATACTATGAAGATTCGTATCGATAAGAAAAAATATAAATAAAAATAGAATGAAGAATATGCTTTTGTTATTATTTCCATTGAATCAATAAAAACATATTCAATATGTTTTTGCAATATGTTTCCATTGAAGAATATGATTTTCAAGTATCAACTGTTAGGAATAAAGGGGGTTGAGATTTTTATGCAATAGAAGTAAATGAAAAGCACTAAAATATTAAATTAAGTGAAGAAGTAAACTATTTTTTTAAAAATAACAAATGAAATCATGTAAATGAAGCACTAAATCTAAACTATGAAAGTAATAAAGAAAAATTGTAAATGCATTGGAAAGTAAATGAAACATGTAAAGCTAATCTATCAAAAGTTGTAAATGAGTAAAAAATTACATTAAATTTACATCTACAAGGTTCTAAAAACTTAAAGAAACATTGTGAATGAAAATTGCAAGTAAAGAACATAATTGAAATAGAAAATTGAAGTAAAATCAATGAAGAATAGTGAAGAAATTCAATAGGAAGCAAGTGTTGATTCTCCAAGCATAAACTTATTCTTATGATTATCATTGATTTATAAAATTCGTCTTACAATCACAAAAGTAAATCCACAATAATTTTAAACTAACTTAATTCATAAATCAAACAATCATTTAAACCTAGAAATTAAGTTATGATGTAAAATAAGACATTAAATCAAATAACCTCAATTACATTGATTGTAATAGATTATAATCGGTTAGAATCGTTGATAACTAAATCTAAACCATAGAAAACAAGTTTTTATTTATGAAACAACAAAAAGCATGAATTAGAACATGATTGAGAAGTGGAAAACTAGAAAAAAATGAAAACAATTAAAGAAATGGTCTACAAGTGGAAGAAGTACAAATAAATGAAATAAATTTGATCAAAAGCAACTTGAATTGATAATCTTCGAAGTGTCATTTATATAAGAAGCTTCATGAATAAACTTGGAAACTAAGTATTACAAATAGAGAGAATCTGAGATCTAAAAATTGAGAATTAGAAAATAAAACTTATGTCTTTTAGCCTTCTAAAGCCTATTTACATAACAACAATTTTTTACAAAGCAAGCAAGACCCATTCAAGGTCCATAATTACATAATAGAACTGAAATAACTTTTTCGCAGAATTGAGGTTTTACAATGAATTCACTCAACAGTTCTTTCACTCACTCAACGGAATTGTTGTTAAGTTAGTTACACGAGATTCAACTCATTCGCTCAGCGGTTGGCGCATTCGCTCGGTGGATGGTTGAATTTAGGAATAAGTTCTTTGGCTAGATTTCGTTGAGCGGATTTTTTGTGTGTTGAGCGGATTCCTTAGGTTAAAACTTATATAATTTCCTTAATTTATCATTCCTACAAAAATAAATAGTTAAAATGTTCATTTTAAGCAATAACTTCGATACAAAGATATTTATTTCCTTTTAATAAAAACTATGTTAAATACTAATAATTGATTAAAGAAATATACTAAATATATATAAAATACACTAATAAAGTTATTGATAAAATGTGTTCATTAGACATGCTACGTGAAGACTCTTTTCAAATGAAGCTTTAATCTCATTATGTTATAATGTTATCATATTATTCATTGAATTCCAACAATAACACAAGTCTCCTACACTACTTTGTAGCATTCTTTTGAGGGTTCAAGGTGCATCTTTAACCCTACATATGAAATTATAATTAGTATCATGTATTAAATATACTTTGAATAAAATATATATTGTGAAGCATTATACCTATTACTTGCAATGTTGCCTAAGTGCATCACCTTATTAGTCCATGTTTTAATGAACTTTTCCTTATGTGAAAATAACCATATGTCTTTCACATATTCAATAAACATAGGTCATTGTGCACAAACAACTTCAAGAGTTGTAACATAATGTTGGAATTCATCCACTTCATTACAATCCATTACACTTCCCCAAGTATCTATCACTTGCTCCCACACCTTTATTGGATGCACTAACATTTTGCATTTTGCTTTAACATTTTTTTTTATGTGAAAGTGACATAAAAGGTTGGTTGCCTAAGAAAACACAATTGTAATTACATTCATTAATGTCAAATCCCTATCACAAACCAATACCTGAGGGAGCAAATAAACTCTTAAAAACAACCCTCTAATTCTTTCAAGAGCTCAAACAAAGTTCTATTCACATTCTTTATAGGTTTTCCCCATAGTTTAAAGGGACACTTACATTTTCTACTTCCTGTAATAGTTGGATGCATTTTTTTTTTTTGCATTTCCTATATTTACCACCTCTTTCACAACCTAATAATACATATGTCTTCCTTCTTTGATGACCATTTTGTTGAATTATTGGCAAGCGTACCAAAATTATCAATCACAATATAATATTTCAATTAAATAAAAGTCGATCCCACGAAGGAACAGTTTCAATGGAAATTTCCAATTATGCTTACTAAGTATATTAAACAGATTGGGTTTTGCAAATAAGAGTTGAATTGAAATTAAATGACAAAGAACTGTAAATTGTTGAGAAAATATCAATTAAAGGTACTTAGGATTGAGTTCCTTCCTTATCCCTCTTTTGTAATGACTATGTCAATTAAGAACGTCAATTAACCTAACAATGTTGATGTCACCTACTCAATTCATCCATGTTGATTCCTCACACATGAAATTCATAAGAAAACCTAATAAATGTTGATTCCTCACACAATTAAGAGATTTCCTAGCCTTAGGTTTAGGGTGTTAAGCAATTGATACATTCATTCCATTCCTGGCAATTAACGTAACAAATATTCTTACCGTGATCTAGGGTTCAAGATATATTTTCTAATCATACCTCAAACAATCAAGAATAAATCATTCCAAAGCATAAAGGATAAGAATAACAACATCAAAGCATAGATTAATATCTCAAAATATCACCATGATACAAAAGAGTTCAAAGGAAGTGCACCGAATCCTCAAGAGAATGAAGTTAGCCACTCATGATGGCCATTACAATGCTCCAATTGATGAAGAAGTGAAGAATTGATGAAGATTGGATAAAAACCTAACAGTAGTCGTGCATCCTCCTCTCCAAGACTGCTTGTTTTCTCAAAACACATCTTATCTTTTATAAGAGAATTTGGGTCGGGTCTCGCATCTTTCATTCACTTAAGCGTTCTTCTTTCTTTTAATTTTACTCCAATTATGCTGACAATTGTGCTCCTTACTCTTGTATCAAGGTATTCTCGAATTCATCCTATATTGGGAGAAAAATATATTAGAATTAACATAAGTTAAGTGGTTTCATAACAATTCAAGGCATAATTATATCAATTTTTTACCACTTAACAACTCTCTCCAACCTAGAATCTTGCTTTTCCCAAGCAAAGTAATTTTTCCAAAACAAAACCATCGCCTATTATCACTTTCTCTTCCAGAACCACACATAAAAATTTTCAGAGGTGATGCTCACAACTCCAAATGAAAATAGAACACATAAACATTCAAGTTATAGAAACCAACAAAGAATAATTAGTCCTCAACTATCCTCAGAGAAGCATGATCTCTGAAATAGAGTTATATATACTCATATCTAATTCTCACAGATAAGTGTTTATCTCATTCAATCACTTCATTTAGACAATCCAATATTGATAATCATCTTCAAGCAATCAACAACTGTTAAACAAGACTTAAATCAAAAGGTCTTTTGAGGCTTGTAATGGGGCTGGGCTAAGAAAGAATTATTGGTTTTTCTGGGATATACAAAAATATTTGAGAAATTCAACTCATATGAACGATTATTAATTAACAATTCCTAAAGTTAGGTGTCAAACTTCATGCTTTTGTCCCTAACACAATGACAGTGAGTTAATAATCTCACAAGTTATTATTCCCCCCTTGAATTATTTATATAAATAAATATTTTTTTTTCATGCTTTTGCATGTATTCTTGTTGGTTTTGCCATTTTTTTTAAGCTTTGCTTTTCCTTTTTCTTTACACTTTTTTTTTAACAATACACCCCAATAATACCCGTAGGACAACAATAGCAATACCCAACAATAAGAAAAAATAGTGACATTCATACTCATTTCCTTTCTCAAATATAAGAAGGTAGATAAATAATGTTTAGGCTTAAGGGTTCTATTTAAGAAACAATATTATTTTTGGCTCAGAAGGGGTTCAAATGGATGTCCTATAATTAATGCGGGGTTGGCTATTTGGCTCTGAGTTATATCTACTACAAAGAAAAAAAATGTCTTTATCATTTTCAAGTCTTGTCAACATGTAATCATATCAAAGAATCAACCAATATCAGTTATCATCACAAAGTGTTGACACTCAATTTATCTATTTGTGGTACTCTGCTCACTTGAGTTTTGGCTAGCTTCTCCAATTCAGTTAATTCCTAATTTTTCTCATCAATTCCTTTTCACTATCATACTCAATATCCCAAAATCACTTGTTATTGGAAATAATCAAAATTATTTTTCACGTTCTAGATTTGAATTAGACAATAAGCAATAATCTCATATATGACTCTAAAACAAATTATGGGACAACAAGGGAATTCAAAATTTAAAATAAATCAATTAAAAACATTAAATTAAAAACAAAAGAATTAAAAACATTAAAAAAAAGTAAGTTTTCTCCCTCATTTTCTTCACTTGTCATGTACTTCTTATCTTGTGCCTCAGCCTCAGCTGCAGACTTTCTCACCCCCTCCAGAAAAGTTGGACTGTCCCCAGACCATTGAAGTAAGACTTCAAAGTCTTGAGGAGAAGTGCACTGTGTACCTGGAGCAATCTTGTAAAGAAAGAACCTAAAGAAGAAAAAATGCAAAAAAAATTTAAATTGCAAAAAGAAAAAAAAAATCAAAACATTGGGTTGCCTCCCAAGAGTGCTTGTTTAACGTCTTCAGCTCGACGCCTATTTGCTTTAGGGCTCATGCAGGTGAGTGATCAAGGTGATATATACGCATTCTCCATCCCTTGACTGTCCTTGTGAGAATGAATTTATTCTTCTCATTGCGAATAACCTTAGGACTGTCAGAGATTGGATAAATCATACCTGCTTCGGGAGGTTTCAGTACCTCTCTTTGAATAACTTCCTTCATAGTCAGATTGAGATGTCTTTGGGGTTGTACAACAGGCTTGTAATCTTGTTTTTCATTTGAGATGGGTAATTCTTCCAAAGTATCTATTCTGAGGCAATCTTTCTTGTCTTCCAGTTGTTGAACAACTTCAAACAGATTAAAATTAACTTCATCATCTCCACTTCTAATTTTCAACTTGTCCATATCAACATTTATAATTACTTTGACAGTCTTCATAAATGGCCTTCCCAGGATCAATGGAACTTCCTCATTTTCCTCCATGTCCATAATCACAAAATCAACAAGAAATATGAATTTGTCGACTCTAACTAAAACATCTTCTGCTACTCCATAAGGAATCTTTAGAGATCTGTCAGCTAGCTGCAGTGTCATTCTTGTAGGCTTTACTTCCAAGTCTCCTATTCTTTTAAGCATAGACAAAGGCATTAGATTTATACTAGCACCCAAATTGAGTAATGCCTTACTTACTTGTAATGTCCCAATTGTGACTGGTATAGTGAAACTGCCAGGATCCTTGGACTTTTGAGGTAATGATTTCTGAATTATAGCGTTGCATCCTGCTTCTAGCTCCACTGTTTCTGCAGTAAATCTCCTTTTATTAGTTAACAATTCTTTCATGAATTTTGCATAAGTCGACATCTGCTCCATAGCTTCCATAAATGGAATATTAATTTGTAAATGCTTGAAAATATCCATGAATCTTGCAAACTGTCTTTCTTTATCTATCTGTGAGGGAACCTTGGGATATGGTAACTTCTCTACAAATGTTTTTTGACTCCCTCCTTTTTCTATATTTTGTTTTTTCTCTCCCTCTTCGTTCTTCTTATTAGGGATATGTCTTTCTTTATTATTCTCCTCTTCTTGCTTTTCATCTTCTTTTACCAAAACTTCTTCTTCAACAACTATATTGTCACCAATCCCCTTACCTACAACTTTTCCACTCCTTGTAGTTATTGAATTGCATTGCTCCGTGGGGTTGGTTTGTGTGTTAACTGAAAACTGTCCTCCTTGTTGCTGCTCAGATAATTGCTTAGCCAGTTGGCCTATCTGGATCTCTATATTTCTGAATGAAGCCTCTGTATTTTTCTGATTAGCCATAGTGTCTTGCATGAATTTTTCTAAAGTATCCTCCAATTTACTTATTCTGTCAAGCACTGAAGGATAATGTTGTTGCTGCTATTGATATGGAGGTTGCCGATATGACTCGTTGTTGAAATGCAGGTTGTCTAGTAGATGAGCTAACACCTTGGTTCCACCCAAAATTCCGATTCGATTTTGATTCCCTCTTCATACTTGTGCAAAATTATTTTGATAATTATTGGGATTAGGAAAATTGCCTTGTCTGCCTTGACTACTATCTTGGGCCCCCATATAATTAGCTTCTTCTTGCTGAATGTTGTCTTGATAAGAGCATTGTTCATTTGCATGATCACCTCCACACACATCACAACTCATTTGTTGATTAGGAATAAATTGTACTATGTGTATTTGTTGAGGTAATTTCTCTATTTTCTGGGTTAATGCTTCAATTTGTTGTGTCAAAAATTTATTCTGGGTTAAGAGAGCATATGTGGTGTTAAGTTCAAGGACTCTCTTCCTTTGAATTGGATGTCTATCATGTTGGGCCTGTTGGTCTGTAAAGACTAGTGCATCAATAATTCTGGTGGCATGATCAATTTCTACATCCAACATGGATCCTCCTGCTGCAGCCTCTAATAGCATCTTTGCATCATGTCGCAGGCCAGTATAGAAAATATTCAACTGAGAAACGTCATCAAATCCATGATTTGGGCAACTTCTCAACAGTGATTTAAATTTCTCTCATGCTTCACAAAATTGTTCATCTGCTCCTTGTTTGAAAGAAGTGATGTTAGATTTTGCTTTGATGTAGCGAGATGGTGGGAAAAATCTATTCAGAAACTTCTCTTCTACACTACTCAAATTAGTCAAACTCTGATTAGGATGTGATTTCAGCCTCTCCTTTGCCCTACCTACCAAAGAAAAAGGAAATAATATCAAATATGCAAATTCAAGATTTTCTGCTCTAAATCCCATGATACCAATCGACTCATAAAAAGTAGACAAATGAATATAAGGGTCTTCATGATCTAATCCAGTGAATTGATGAGCACTAATCAAGCTTAAGAAAGATGGATTCATCTGCAATGTATGATCATTCAGAATGACAATGCTGGAAAAATGCCTTGGACCTTTTTGCATATCACAATTTCTAAGAGTTCTTCTAGGTGGATTTGAATTTGGGTTTTGATTTGGATATATATTTGGATCTCGGATTCGAATTCGATTTGCTCCTTCTTCCGCCATATCTTCTATAATTGGGTCCGGTAAATCAAGTGTGAAAGAAGAATTAGCAGATTTTCTTGTAGCTTGTTCTTGAGTTTCCCTTCTTCTTCTACCCCGGCTCCTCCGAGCTGTTTTTTCAATCTCTCGGATTAAATTCTAACCGCTCGAAGATACATGTCCTCTTAAACGCATAAATCAAAAGAGTAACTCAAGCAAGTATTAACACAAACTAAAAACTAAATAATAATAATAATAATAATAATAATAATAATAATAATAATAATAATAATAAAACAAAAACGAAATAAAAAAAAATAAAATACTCAATAAGCTAAACAAAGAATTCTCAAAGAACACCTGTTCCCAAGCAACGGCGCCGTAAATACTTGTTGAATTATTGCAAGCGTACCAAAATTATCAATCGCAATATAGTATTTCAATTAAATAAAAGTCGATCTCACGAGGAACAGTTTCAATGGAAATTCCCATTTATGCTTACTAAGTAGATTAAACAGATTGAGTTTTGCAAATAAGAGTTGAATTGAAATTAAATGACAAAGACTGTAAATTGTTGAGAAAATATCAATTAAAGTTACTTAGGATTGACTTCCTTCCTCATCCCTCTTTTTTAATGGCTATGTCAATTAAGAACGTCAATTAACCTAACAATGTTGATGCCATCACGGTTTTGACAAGTATAATGGCAATCACCATCACACCTTAGTACACTTGTCCCTTCCTTGTCGCGAAGGTCACAAATGTGCTCGGGGCCTCTTTCGCCATTGTCTTAGGGATATCTAGTGCTCCCTAGAATGAATGTATTTATGCATGCACCAGTACAAAAGGGCGATAGATGTTCAAAGTGACATAACTTTTGACTGGGTTGTCCGATTTGGACGCACAACATATCAAAACGAAGAGGAAAAGGTGAAGAACCAAGTTGCAAATTCCCGTAGGGGATTTGGCTCAGTAATTTTCCCAAAAAACGCCTCTAAGGCCCATTTTTTAGGGATTTATTAAAATGATGCGTATGCAGACTCTCCTTATTTATTTTCTCTTTTGGTTTTTCCACTTATGACATGATGCGATATGAATGAGACGACTTTGTCGAAATTATTTTCTAAATGTTTTGATTTTGTTATTATTATTTTATTTATTTTGGATTTTTTTATTTATTTTTTTTTAGCCTTTTATCTCTTCTGTCGGACTACGTGACTACTTAGCTTACAAAGAACCTGAAACCAGGCTAGCTAAAAGGCAGACTGTCCGAGATAAAATGTGGCTTTATGCGAACAATTATTTAGCGTCCCTTATCTCTTCTGTCGGAACTGCGTGGCTACTTAGCTTACAAAGAACCTGGAACCAGGCTAGCTAAAAGACAGACTGTCCGAGATAAGGGTGTTTATTTGGAAAAATATTTTTTGGTTTTTATTTTGTTGTTTGTTTATGTTATGCAACAGACAAATGCAACAAACATATGCACACACAATTTGATCATCCCCGAACAGGCGAGATTTCGTTTTTATCACGAGGTAGGGTTTTCCTGCAGAAAAGTGCATTGGTCAAGGTAGGTTCTAACTGTTCTCACCAGGCTAAGGCCCCCAAGGTGCCCCCATTATAGGGTCCCCACTCTCCAGCCGTCCAACCATGCTCAGCACTAAGGCCAGAGTCGGTCTTGTTGCCAAAAGAGGAAGGTTATCACCTTGAGTGGTGGTTTTCGATCACACCTGGTGGGCACAAGGCCCTAACTACAGCGAACCGTACCTGCCACCCACTCCCTATGGTTATCTCACTTGCCCCCGGGTATAGAGGGAACTGTAGTGTGCAAGGGTTTGTGTGCAGTTTATATTTCAATCAATTGCGTAAGTATAAACAAGCAACAGTTATTTGAAAGCCAAACAACAAAGCATGTTATAATACAAGGTAGGGTAAAAGCGCTATTTTCTTGGTTTAATTATTTTTAAGCCAGCCCATTACTAAATGGGATCAACTCTCTAGGCTTCCCCAGTGGAGTCGCCATCTGTCGCCGCCTCCCAAAACGAAGGGGCGGTTGGAGCGACGCGATGGTTTTTTCGACCCTTTTGTTTTTCGCATTTTTTATGGGTGGTTACAACGTCCTTAGGTTGTCCGATAACCGGGCTAACCTAGAGACGAGGTTTTCAAAAAATGTTCTTGGGTTGTCTGGCAACCGGGCTAACCCAAGAACGGGTTTTGAGGGGTTCGTGGAGTCGCCACCAATGTTTTTACCGGAAACATCGGAAAAGGAGTTTAAAAAAAAGGCGTTGGTTTTCGAAAACCAACTTTGGTCATTAGAACCAGAGTTGGGTAAGGGAGTTAGTTACGTGTAAAGGAAGTGTTAATTCCTTTACGACGCCCCTTTCGGGTTCCCTATGATAGGCCGGCTACTTTGGATAAATAATTAAACTAGAAAATTGCGCTTTTACCCTTTTATTATGCGGTATTTAGAGATTATGACTACATGGCCCTAGTATCTATTGCATAGATTTAAATGAAAGCGGTAGAATTTAGAAGGAGAGGGAATGTGCACCTCCAAAGCAAGCTTTTATATATTTCTTTAAAGAGTGGGTGCTTTTTGGCAACCCCTCACTCTACAACTCTCAGAAACTCCGGAAATGCCTCGGAGGGATTCTAAAGAAGATTTAGAACGCTCAATTTACGCCTAGAGACACTCAGAAACTCCGGAAATGCTTCGGAGGGATTCTAGAGAGAGAAAATCTAGAGAGAAGGGAGAGCTACTGTGCTTGGTGTGTGGAAATGAGGGGAAGGAGCCCTTATTTATAGGTTTTCGCGCCTGACAGTGGCGAGACCGCCGGTCTCGTCTGACAGGGTCGAGACCGCCGTCTGGAGATTCCAGACCGCCGTCTCGACCATGGCAGGAGGTCGAGACTGCCGTCTGGAAAACCCAGACCGCCATCTCATCCTTTGCAGTGGCGAGACCGCCGTCTGGACAAACGAGACGGCGGTCTCGTCCCTGGCGTGAGGCGAGACGACGGTCTGGACATTCCAGACGGCGGTCTCGTCCCTTCAGGGCGAGAAACTTATTTTTCGGGCCAAAAAACCTTCCTATCTTAGTACGGGAGCCTAATAGTCTCTCCTAGTGGCTTGTTAGGCTTCAGCCGTCTTCAAATAGGAAGCTTCTGGTCTTTATTCTGAGGCCGGGCAAGATTTGGGGTCTACAACACTAAAGTTCCTCTTATACTAGGAAGACCTTTCATGAAGACAACAAAAGTCATTATTGATGTTGATGATGGCAAGTTAAAAGTCAGAGTAGAAGATGAGGAAGTTAATTTTAATGTGTTTGAATTAATGAGACATCCTATAGATAAACAACACTGTCTTAGGATGGATGTGGTAGATGATATCTTTCAAGCAGCAAGGAAGCAACTAACCAAAGAAAGCCCATTAGAAAAAGCTTTGATAGGTGTTAATGACGAATTTGATGAAGAGGATGAAGAAGAAATTGAGAAATATTTAAAACATCTTGATTCAGCACAAGAAGTTACTGCAAAAGAACAACAATCTGAGAAATTGCAGCAAGAACATAAAACTGAGAGTCAGAAGCTGGAATTAAAGGTATTACCTCCTCACTTAAAATATGTTTTTCTTGTAGATGGAGGCAATAAACTAGTGGTGATTACCAATGCCTTAACAAATTCTGAAGAAGAAAAATTGATCTCAGTTCTGAAAGAGAATGAGAAGGTCATAGGGTGGACATTATCTGATCTCAAAGGAATTAGTCTTTCTTATTGCATGCATAAGATTCACATGGAGAATGATTTCAAGCCTGTTGTACAACCTCAAATATGTCTTAATCCAACCATGAAAGAGGTGGTAAAGAAAGAAGTACTAAAATAACTTGATGCATGTATGATCTATCCTATCTCTGACAGTGCTTGGGTTAGCCCAGTTCAGGTGGTTCCGAAAAAAGGAGGTATGCCTATAATTTATAATGATAAAAATAAATTAATACCTACTAGGACTGTCACAGGTTGGAGAATGTGTATAGATTATAGAAAATTGAATTAAGCAACTAGAAAAGATCATTTTCCTTTACCTTTCATGGATCAAATGTTAGAAAGGTAAGCAGGACAAGCTTTTTATTGTTTTCTGGATGGTTATTTAGGGTACAATCAAATAACAGTAGATCCAGAAGATCAAGCAAAACAATGTTTTTACTTGTCCTTTTAGTGTGTTTGCTTACAAGAAAATGTCATTCGGATTGTGCAATGCCCCAACAACTTTTCAAATATGCATGCTAGCAATCTTCTCAGATTTGGTGGAACAATGCCTAGAAGTTTTCATGGATGATTTTTCAGTATTTGGTGCGTCATTTGATCAATGTTTGAGGAACTTGAACACTATACTAAAGTGGTGTGTTGATACCAATTTAGTTTTAAATTGAGAAAAAATGTCATTTTATGGTTACTGAAGGCGTGGTGTTAGGCCATAAGATTTCTGCAAGAGGGATTGAAGTTGATAAAGCAAAAATAGAGATTATTGAGAAGCTTCCACCACCAACAAATGTTAATGGCATAAGAAATTTCTTAGGACATGCAGAATTCTATAGAAGATTTATAAAAGACTTCTCAAAGATTGCAAAGCCACTCAGCAACTTGCTCAATAAGGATATTTCTTTTAGTTTTGATGTGGAATGTTTGCATGCTTTTGAATTGTTAAAACAAAAATTAATTTCAGCCCCTGTGATAATTGCACCTGATTGGAATTTAGATTTTGAATTAATGTGTGATGCAAGTGATTATGCTATAGGAATAGTATTAGGCCAAAGAAAATCTAAGATTTTTTTATGTTATACATTATGCTAGCAAAGTTCTTAATGCAACCCAAATTAATTATGCAACTACTGAAAAAGAATTACTAGTTATAGTTTACGCATTGGAAAAATTTAGAGCATACTTGATTGGTTCATTTGTTACTGTATATACTAATCATGCTGCAATCAAATATCTGTTAACCAAATTAGATTCTAAACTCAGGCTAATTAGATGGATTTTATTATTGCAGGAATTTGATTTGGTGATCAAGGATAAAAAAGGTTGTGAAAATTTGGTAGCTGATCATTTGTCCAGATTAGTCAATACTGAAGTGACTAATAACCAATTAGAAGTGCAGGAGGAATTTCCAGATGAAAAATTGATGTTGGTTCAAGAAAGACCTTGGTTTGCTGACATGGCAAATTTCAAAGCTGCAAAGTTGTCCCAGAAGAGTATACTTGGCACCAAAAGAAGAAATTATTTAAGGATGCCCATTATTTTGTATGGGATGATCCTTACCTTTTCAAGATAGGAAGTGATAACTTGCTGAGAAGATGTGTGACAAGCAAAGAAGCCAAAAGTATTCTCTGGCATTGCCACAATTCTCCTTTTGGTGGACATTTTAATGGAGTAAGGACTGCTGCAAAAGTGCTCCAATCTGTTTTTTTCTGGCCTACTTTGTTTAAATATGCGAACAACTTTGCACAAGAATGTAGTGATTGCCAGAAGACAGGAAGGATATCAAGAAGACAGGAAATGCCCCTGAATATTATGTTGGAAGTAGAAATATTTGACTGTTGGGGAATTGATTTTGCAAGACCTTTCCCATCCTCATTCTCTAAAGAATACATCTTGCTAGCAGTAGATTATGTGTCAAAGTGGGTTGAAGCAGTGGCTACTGTAACAGTTGATGCCAAAATGGTGATAAAATTTTTAAAGAAAAATATATTCTGTAGATTTGGCACTCCCAGAGTTCTAATTAGTGATGGAGGGTCACATTTCTACAATATTCAACTTCAGAAATGTTTAGAGCGTTATGGGGTCAGACATAAAGTTGCATCACCTTATCATCCACAAACTAATAGGTAGGCAGAAGTTTCAAACAGAGAAATTAAAAAAATATTAGAAAAGATTCTTTCATCTTCAAGAAAAGATTGGTCAATAAAGTTAGATGATGCGCTTTGGGCTTAGAGGACTGCATATAAAGTTCCTAGTGGGTTATCTCCCTTTCAACTTGTCTATGGTAAGTCATGTCATCTTCCAGTGGAAATGGAGCATAAAGCATATTGGGCTTTAAAATTTTAAAATTTTGATCCAAAAGCTTCAGCAGAGCAAAGAAAAATTCAGATGCATGAATTAGAAGAAATGACACTTAATGCATATGAATCATCCAAGTTATACAAGGAGAAAGTTAAGGCATATCATGATAATAAAATTCTGAAAAGAGAGTTTCATCCAGGCTAGTTTGTATTATTGTTTAATTCAAGATTAAGACTTTTTCCTGGGAAACTAAAATTTAAATGGTCAGGTCCATTCGTGGTAAGATCCGTTAGGCCTTATGGGGCTGTAGAATTGGAAGATCCAGCAACAAGAAGAATATGGACAGTTAATGGGCAGAGAATTAAAGCATATTTGGGAGATGCAGTGGATAAGCTTAACCTCATCATCTACTTAGATGAACCTTAAAGCAAACAGGCGTCGAGCTGAAAACGTTAAACAAGCGCTCCTAGGAGGCAACCCAGTGTTTTATCTTTATTTTCTTTTCTTTTTGGCAATTTAAAATTTTTGTTTTATCTTATTGCATTATAAATTGAACATGAACACATTTGAACATTGCTGAACTAGATCTATGTGAAAATTTGCTTTTGAGTTCTTAATCAGTGGATTGCATTTGAATATCATGTTACAAGTCAAAATTCACTGAAATTCACTCAAGCGACAGAGGATTCGCTTGAGCGAATGCTAGTTGTTTCTCTCTGTTTTTCTTCGCTCAAACGAAAATTTTTTTGTACACACATTTGCTCAAGCGACACAGGATTCGCTCAAGCGAATGTACATTATTTCTCTCTGTTTTTGGTCGCTCAAGCAAATAATAGGCATACTGATTTTCGCTTGAGCGAAAGTACCTAGATTTTGTTTTTAAAAATGCGAGCTAGGGTCATTTTTTTCACTTTTCAACATCTCTATTTCGAACCCAAGCTCTCTCCACTCACTCTGCATCAAATTTTCAACTTTGTGCACCTAAATTCGAACTTCAAAACACTTTTCCAACTACTCTTAGTAGATTTACTAAGTTTGTACCAATTAAAATCCAAGAATTTTATGTTTTGTGCACTATTCATACCAACTTTCTGCATTTGTGCGATTTTCCCTATATTCTGCAATCAAGGTATGTTTTTAACTCTTGTATTGGTGAATTGTCTGATTGTGGAGTAATTTCTTTCGACTATGGCTGGATTGATTAAATTGAATGCATATTTAGGATTTGAAAAATCTGCTACATACCAGGTGTTTGTTAAAATACCTCAAAAAGGAATGAATTGAGTTTTAGAGGATAATAAGTTTGCATATGAATATGATTGAATTAGTCATGTTAGGGGAAAGGAATACATATCAAGAAAATAGAGTTTAAGGATTCTATAATAAGATGCATATTAGGTTTTTGATAAAATGCTTATATATGACTTATGGTATGTTGTATTAATTTTGATGGTTATGATGTTACAGATGGGTCCAAGAAGAGATTCACAAGGTGCTTCATCATCCAGGGTTGCTGGAAAAACGTCAAGGATTGAATCTGCAGGCATTCAAATAGATAGAAGAAGATTCAGGGATGCTGAGAGGCAGGCGAGATTTGAGAGAATCCGGAACTGGACCTTTATCCCAAAAAGAATAATAGAATTAAATGAGGGCGAGTACCCAGAATTCAACAATGAATTAACCCGCCAGAACTTGAGGCAATTGGCGCTCCCAATGCCAAAGTATGATCCTGAGATCGTAAAGGAGTTTTACACCAATGCCTGCCTAGTTGAAGGTGAGTCATTCCGGGCACGTTCCAAAGTGAGAGGTCGGTGGGTTCCATATGATAGGAATGCAATTAATGATTTGCTAAGAAATCCGCTTTTTCTGGAGGAAGGTCATATTTGTGACTTCCAAGTCATCCGAAATAGCAGACATCTAACTGAGATGCATTTTAGGGATGATGACGTCGCAAGAGCCCTGTTCTTACATGGGAGGACCTTTGAGGCAAACCATGCTGGGAAGGCCTTAAGAATATTAAGGGCCAACATGACCACTTTAACTCAGATCTGGACTTCTTTTCTGCTGGCCAACATTGTACCCATCAAGCATAGTTCAGATCTGAATATTCCTAGGTGCCATATTATCAAAAGCATTCTGGATGAAACTATGATTGACGTCACCGCGATTATTTCAGAGGAAATTTATCAGTTTGTGGTTTTGGAAAGCGGATGACGAGCAGAGCAAGCGAAGGCTCTTGGATTTCCTGCTCTCATACCAACTCTTTATGCAGTCCATGATGTGGAAGTCAACCCATTAGTGAACATTCGGCCACCCATTAATAGAAGATTTATTGAGCGGAACTGTGTGAACCCTACAGAAGGGGAGCCACAACCACTGGCATAGGAACCACACCAGCCAAGAAGAGCCCGACAACCACCTCCACCACCTCAGTAGCCATACTTTCAGAGAATGATGAAATACATGGAGCATTTAACATTGCAACAATCAGCAACCCATAGGGGTCAATGCAACATTAATGAAAATTTTTACAACTTATCTTTGCAAATTGCTCTAGGTATGCAGTGGACGTCACCACAGGAATTTGATGCCTTACTCTATTGGCCTGGGGACAGTCCTTATTTTCCAGGAGGGGGTGAAGGTGCAGCTGGTGCACAGGGAGCACAAGAAGAAGAGGAGGAATCACAGGAAGAAGATGAAGAAGAAGGAAGTGAAGAAGAAGATTAAGAGGGAGAAAATTTTATTTTTAAGTGATCTTTGTTATTTTGGTGTGTTTAAGTGAATTGGTTAATTTGTTATTTTAAGTTTTTTGTTTGAAGTTGTTTTGTTTTGAATATTCTGAAATGACATTTAATGTGATGAATGTTTAAATTGATGTGATTAAATTGTTGTCCCATATAATTTGGATTAGAGCTAATTATGAAATTATTGTTTATTGTCCAATTCAAATCTGGAACTTGAAGAAAACCATTTTGAGTGTTCCAATAACAAGTGATTTTGGGATATTGAGTATGATAGTGAAAACGGAATTGACGGGGAGAAGTAGGAATTAACTGAATCGGAGAAGCTAGCCAAAAACCCAAGCGAGAAATGAACCAAAAACAGATAAATTGAGTGTCAACACTTTGTGATGATAACTGATATTGATTGATTCTTTGATGTGATTGCGTGTTAGTGAGACTTGAAAATGATAAAGGCATTTTTTTCTTTGTAGTAGATATAACCCAGAGCCAAATACCCAACCCTGCATTAATTATAGGACATCCATTTGAACCCCTTCTGAGCCAAAAATAACTTCTTAAATAGAACCCTTGAGCCTAAAAACTATTTATCTACCTTCCTATATTTGAGAAGGGAAATGAGTATGAATGTTTTTATTTTTCCTATTGTTGGGTATTGCTATTGTTGTCCTATGGGTATTATCGGGGTGTTATTGTTAAAAAAAAAGTGTAAAGGAAAAGCAAAACAAAGCTTAAAAATTGTGGCAAAGCCAGAAAGGATAAAGGCAAAAGCATGAGAAAAGAAAAAAAGAAGTCAAAAGGGGGGAATAATAACTTGTGAGATTATTAACTCACTATCATTATGTTAGGGACAAAAGCATGAAGTTTGAAACCTGACTTGAGGAAATGTTAAATAGGAATCATTCATATGAGTTCAAATTTCTCAAATACTTTTGTATACCCCAGAAAAGTCAATGATTCTTTCTCAGCCCAGCCCCATTACAAGCCTCAAAAGACCTTTTGATTTAAGTCTTGCTTAACAAATTTTGATTGCTTGAAGATGACTATCAATACTAGATTGTCTAAATGAAGTGATTAAATGAGATAAACACTTACCCGTGAGAGTTATAAATGATTATATATCACTCTATTTGAGAGATCATACTTCTCTGAGGATAATTGAAGACTAATTATTCTTTGTTAGTTTCTGTAACTTAAATGCTTATGTATTCTATTTTCATTTGGAGTTGTGAGCATCACATCTGAAAATTTTTATGTTGTGGTTCTGGAAGAGAAAGTGATAATAGGTGATGGTTTTTGTTGAATATAGAAGAAATAGAGTTTGAGATTAATCTCCCTTGTGTATAATCACACATAGGGTAATCTATTTATAATAGAGAAATACAACTAAAAGAGTAACTGAAAGTAACAGAATAAACAGAAGATATTGTTTAATATTGTAGTTAACAATATCTAACAATATCTTAACAATATCAAATAATATCTAAACAATATCTAACACTCTCCCTCAAGCTGGAGCATACAAATCGTATGTGCCAAGCTTGTTACAAATATAATCAATTCTAGGACCCCATAAAGATTTAGTAAAAATATCTGCTAATTGATCACTTGAGTTAACAAACTCTGTCTTGATATCTCCAGACATAATATTTTCTCGAATGAAATGACAATCAATCTCAATGTGTTTGGTCCTCTCATGAAAGACAGGATTAGATCTAATATGAAGAGTAGTTTGATTGTCACACACAAGTGATATTTGAGTGACATCTCCAAATTGTAACTCTCTAAGCAATTGCTTAAGCCAAACAAGTTCACAGGCAGCTGAGGTCATAGTTTTATATTCTGCTTCTGCACTAGATCTTGCCACAACACTCTGTTTCTTACTTTTCCATGAGACCAAGTTACCACCAATGGAGACACAATATCCAGATGTAGATCTTCTATCCGAAGGAGATCCTGCCCAATTAGCATCTGAGTAGCAAACAACTCTTGTATGGTTATTAGAATCATATAACAATCCTTTTCCAGAAGATCCTTTAATATACTTTAAGATACGAATGACTGTATTCCAATGATCTTCACATGGAGAATTAAGAAATTGGCTTACCACACTGACTGCAAAGGAAATGTCAGGACGAGTAATTGTAAGATAGTTCAATTTCCCAACCAATCTTCTATATTGTTCAGGATCAGGTATAAGCTCCCCCTGATTTGGTAGAAGTTTAGTATTGGGATCCATGGGTGTATCAACAGACTTTGAACTCATCAACCGAGTTTCCTCCAAAATATCCATGGCATACTTCCTCTGAGATATAACAATACCATCATTGGATTGTGCCACCTCAATACCCAAGAAATATCTAAGTTTGCCAAGATCTTTGTTATGAAAATGGTGACAAAGATGTTGTTTCAACTGAGAGATGTCATGGTTGTCACTACCTGTAAGAACGATGTCATCAATATATACTATCAAGTAAACACATCCAGCACTTTAGTGTCGATAAAAGACAGAGTGATATGCTTCACACTGAGTCATACCAAATTGTTGAACAACCTTGCTAAACTTTCCAAACCAGGCCCTAGGAGACTGTTTTAGGCCATATAGGGATTTGCAAAGACGACATACCATCCCAGAAGACTCCCCCTGAGCAACAAACCTAGGAGGTTGCTCCATATAGATTTCTTCTTGCAAATCAGCATTGAGGAAAACATTTTTAACATCTAGTTGATAAAGAAGTCATTGTTGAAGAGCGGCCATGGCAATAAATAAATGAACAGAAGTCATCTTTGCCACGGGGGAAAAGGTACCATCAGGTAGACGAGCTTTGAGGCGATCAATAGTACCAAAAATTTATTTATTTATTGCCCCGTGGCCACAAGAAGTCATTTTTGGGTTATAACCTTTGGCCACAAGACGAGCTTTGAGGCGATCAATAGTACCATCAGGTCCAACTTTGATAGTGTCGGCACCGTAAAAAAGAGGCGGTCGGAGCGACGCGATGGTTCCGACTTTCCAATTTTCGCATTTTTATGGGTGTGGTTACAACGCCTTTAGGTTGTCCGATTACCGGGCTGAACCTGGGGGCGAGGTTTTTGAAAAGGTGTTCTTGGATTGTCCGATAACCGGGCTAACCCAAGAACTAATTTTGAAGGGTTCTTATGGAGTCGCCACCGATGTTTTTACCAGAAACATCGAAAAAGGAGTAAAAAAGGCGTTGATTTTCGAAAACCGTTAAAACCAGAGTTTAGGTAAGGGAGTTAGTTACGTGTAAGGGAAGTGTTAGTTCCCTTACGACGCCCCTTTCGGGTTCCCTATGATAGGCCAACTATTTTATAAATAAACTTTGTGAAAAGACGCTTTTACCCTTTTATTTGCGGAATTAAAATAATGACTACATGGCCCTAATATCTATTACGCAATTTTATCATAAAAGTAAAGGCAATAAAGAGAGGGAGAGAAAGAAGAAACCTCCGAAGCAAGCTCTTTAGTTAATTTCTTGAAAATTAAGGTGCGTTTTGGCAGCCCTTCGCTTTTTACAACGCCGGAAAAACTCTCGAAAATGCTATAAAAATCTCTAAGAAACTCTCAGAAACTCCGGAAATGCTTCGGAGGGGTTCTAGGAAGAGAATTTGAAGAAGTTGTAGAAGGAAAAGTGGAAGAATTGTGTGAAATGAGGGGAGGAGCGCTCACTATTTATAGGGATTCGCGTCTGTCAGGTCGAGACGGTCGTCTCGTCTAACAAGGTCGAGACGGTCGTCTCGCCTTGCAAAAGTGGCGAGACCGCCGTCTCGATTAGCGAGACGGCGGTATCGACTTTTCCAGAAACGAGACGGCCTTCTCGTCAAACGGGAGGGCGGTCTCGCCATTCGCAAGTGGCGAGACAGCGGTCTTGACTTGTAGGAATGGCGAGACAGCGGTCACAAAAAGCGAGACGGCAGTCTCGATCCCTGAAGGCAAAAATCCTTATTTTTAATGCAAAAAACCCTTCCTATCCTAGTATGGGGCCTAATAGTCTCTCCTAATGGCTTCTTAGGCTTCATCCATCTTTGAAAAGGAGGTCTTTTGGTCTTTATTATGAGGCCGGACAAGATTTGGGGTCTACAGATAGCAAACACCCACTTTCAACCAACAACAGATTTCCCAGACGGTAATGAGACCAATTCCCAAGTTCCACTATTATGAAGAGCACTTAGTTCATCTAACATGGCCTGACGCCAACCAAGATGGGCTAAAGCTTCACAAACAATTTTTGGAATGGTCATAGAAGAAAGAGAGGAAATACATGTATAAAAAAGTAATGACAGTCGATGATAACTCAAACCAATATAATGGGGAGAGGGATTACGTGTAGAACGGATACCTTTTCGAAGGGCAATGGGAAGGTCAGACTCAAGTGTTACATCCGGAGGAGACATAGTAGTTGGCACTTGAGTGGAGTCACATGGTGGTGGT